>ML866440.1:10677-21559 GCA_009831015.1 Picea engelmannii | reverse complement strand
TCCATTCCCTAGTTTCCTAATTTTTATAATTTCCCTCTTTCCCCTTTTTATTAGAGCTAAAAATGGTAGTTGTGCAATTTAACCTCTTTTCCTTTTATTATGAATTTAATATCTTTTTACACTTTCACAAGTTAAATAATTAAATTCATCTTTACCTTTTATCCACAAATTTTATTTAAGTTCTTACTCTCTTCATTTTACGAACAAATTTATGAAGTCCACAATTATTACTTAAGTGGTTTCTTTTTATTTTATTTTAAACTTTATTATTTTATTTTTATAGAGATATTTTCTTAAGGGTAGACAAAATTCTACCCCTAGCGAAGTTTTAGACTTATGACTTAGATTCTGAACTGGGCGACATTTTAATTAGGGAGGTTGTTTTAAAATTTCTTAATGAGTTATTTGTCTTAGGGCCATCTAGGTTCGTTCCTTTATCATCATCAACGCGACGTGCCCTTCAGGATGCACTACGTGCTCCAAGGGTGCCACTTGCCACTTTTGTTTCTTTTGCACGACGTTCCCTTCAGGACGCACCACGTGCTCCAAGGGTGCCACTTGCCTCTTTTTTTTTTTTGCGCGACATGCCCTTCAGGACACACCACGTGTTCCAAGGGTGCCACTCACCTATTGATTGATTGGTAGACATAAATAACCCCTGGAGTCAACACTCCGTTAGGTGAACTTGTGGGAGACTAATGACTTCTAATGAATAAGGGCCCCACCTTGTTGCGCGCCCCTTAGAATCATCGCGAGTGACCGTCGCAGTCTTCCCTCACAGCATCGTGGGTCCCCTTGAACTAGGTAATATTTAACCTATAGTTCGAGCCATGATGGGAGTGCTAGTAGGATGTGGAAAGGCTGCTGTCAACACCTCTCCGTCAACCTCTCTGGTAGTCATGTGTGGCCCCTTTACTCCATATGTGAGTCTGATCGACAAGCTATCCTCCGCCTGCATCATCAACAAATCATGTCAGAACATATCCACATCATATCATCTAATCAAATGTACTAATATCACAGTAAGAAAATCAAACCCAAATAGCACACTCCCTAACTCGATACAGATTCCAAGGGGTTCCATCGATGCCTCTACATCCTTAAGTTGCAAAACCCTGCACATTCAGTAAAACCGACTCAATAGCACATGTTTATGTCAATGAAGTAAAAGAACATGTCATCTACCCATAACGCATAAATATCAAAGTCAAATGTCTTAATGGGATAATAATATGGATCACTTGCGAGCAAGTGTCCTCAAAGAATAAGTTTTCTCAGTGCGTTGGAGCAGGATGTTACGTACACCCCCTCTTGGTCTAAACTTCGTCCCAAAGTTTCTCACTATAAATGCTGAAATAAGTGCATCACAGTATCATATGTCTATCTATCAAACAAAAATGGAAATTGTTGGCGCATATCATATGCGTCCTCCCAGGTCGCTGAGTGCGAACTATAATTGTCTCATTGGACCTTGACCTGATCTACCGTTCGACGTCGTAACTATCGAACGTGATGATATAAGATGAGGACTGGCTCAGTCATGAGAGCTCCCTCATCTGATACCTGAAAGGAAATCATGTCAATAACATGTGTAGGATCACTAATATAATGTCTCGAAACAGATACATGAAAAACATCGTGCATACGCCTCAAGAAATCGAGCAAGGCTAGTCGATAGGCCACGAGCCCCTTTCTCTCCACAATCTTGAAAGGTCCCACGAACCTAGGAGAGAGTTTACCTCCCTTGAAAAACTTAATCGAACTCTTATTCTGTTTAACCCGCAAGAAGACTCGATCGCCGACCTCGTAACTACGGTCAACTCGGTGCGCATCGACATAACTCTTCTATCGATCCTGTGCATCTTTAATCCTTTGTCTTATGGTTTTCATTTGCTCTTCCATTTCTTGGATCGCTTCTAATCCCACCAGGACCCTATCCTCAAGCCGATCCCAACTCAAGGGCATTCGACATGGTCGCCCATAAAGAAACTCGAAAGGAACCATCTTAATGGTGCTCTGGTAATTGTTGTTGTAAACGAATTCCACTAGTGGCAAGAATTCCTCCCAATGCTTTTGTTGGTCCATCACGTACATGCGCAACATGTCCTCCAAGGTCTGGTTTTTTTGTTTTGTCTGTCCATCAGTCTCTGGGTGATATGAAATACTAAAGTTAAGTTGGGTTCCCAAGGCCTCTTGGAAACTCATCCAAAATCATCGAGTAAACATCGATCCTCGATCTGATATAATCCTCTTAGGCACGCCATGCAGCCTCACAATCTCACTGATGAAAACTATAGCTATGTCTGGTGCCTGATACATCGTACGCACAGGAATAAAGTGAGCACTCTTCGTCAGAGTGTCTACTACTACAAAAATCGAGTCATGTCTCCTTGCCGTCAGTGGAAATCCAACAATAAAATCCATCGAAATATCCTCCCATTTCGATTCCGGAATGGCATGTGGTTGAAGTAATCCTACTGGGTGTCTATGTTCAACCTTTACCTGCTGACACTCTAGACATCTGGCCACATAGTTGACTATGTCGGCCTTCATTCCCTTCCATAAGAATAAGGGTTTAAGGTCTTCCCTCATCTTCGTGACTCCCGGGTGAGCCATGTAAACCGCTCTATGAGCCTCACTCAGGATCAATATCCTCAACTCGTCGTTTGGCGGTACATAAATCTGACTTTTAAACCTCAACAACACATTGCTATCAAAAGAAAATCCCTCATATCGTGGTACCATCATTGTGTTTTGTTCGATAAAACCCTCGACCTCTTTGTACTAGTCGTCCTCATGCTGTAAAGTTAGAATCTTTTCACGTAGATTCGTCTAAAGAGGTAACAATGAAAAAGATGCATGGTCTTCGACTCAAAGAATCTGCCACTCGGTTCACTATTCCCTCTATGTAAGTAATCTCAAAGTCGTACTCGCTAAGCAGTTCCAACCAACGCCATTGTCATGCATTTAGGTCACTTTGCGTAAAAATGTGTTGTAGTCCACAATGGTCATTCTTTAATTCAAATATTCATCCAACAAGGTAGTGTCTCCAAACCTTCAAGGGATATACAATGGCTAATAACTCCAAACCATGCATCATGTAGTTCTCTTCATGCCTTCTCAGTTTCCTCGAAATGTAAGAAATCACTCATCTGTCTTGCATCAAGACTCCACCTAAACCTTCCTTGGATACATTAGTGCATACCAGGAAGTCTGCATCCATGTTAGGGACCTTTAGTATCGACGTTGTTGTCAACAACTCCTTGAGCCTCTGAAATGCTTTCGCGCATTTCTCAGTCCAAACAAACTTCTTGTTTTTCTTCTGCAATTCCATGATCGGATTTGCTATCTTCGAAAATCCCTCGACAAACCGTCGATAGTATCCTACTAAACCCATAAAGCTATGCACTTCCATGACATTCGTCGACGCAGGCCATTCCATAATAGCGTCGACCTTGTCTGGATCCATGGCGATGCCTTCGTCGTAGATGACATACCCTAAGTAGTGAATCTTCTATTGATAAAAAGAGCATTTGGACAATTTCCCATACAATTTGTGCTCTCGCAGACACTGTAGTACCAAGCGCAAGTGTTCATCATGATCCTCTATCGTACGATAGTAAATCAAAATATCGTCAATGAACACTTGGATAAACTTATCCAAGTACTCGCAGAACACCCCATTCATCGAACTCATAAATACCCCTAGAGCATTGGTCAGTCCAAACGGTAAAATAGTAAACTCGTAATGTCCAAACCTCATCTTAAAGGCGGTCTTAGGGACATCATACTCCTTGATCTGTAACTGGTGATACCCTGAATGCAAATCAATCTTGGAGAACAACGTCGCACCCTTCATTTGATCGAACAGATCATCAATTATCGAAAAGGGATACTGATTCTTGATCGTGGCCTTGTTCAGTTGACGGTAGTCAATGCAAAGCCTCCACGATCCATCCTTCTTTTGTATGAAAATAACATGTGCACCCCATGGCGACACACTTGGACGTATTAGTCCCAGGTCCAACAACTCCTTCAGTTGCATTTTCAACTCTTGTAACTCCGGGGTCGACATCTGATAAGGCATTCTTTCTATCGGTTCAATCCCCAGTTTTAGGTCTATGGTAAACTCCAATTCCCTCTCCGGTGGAATCCCAGGTAACTTCTCTGGAAATACGTCTGCAAACTCCTTCACCACTGGAAGGTGTTCTACACCTTCTGCTACTCCCTTCTCGTTTAACACAAGGATCACATAAAGATTGCATCTTTTGCGCATACTCTTCCGTAGTTGTAAGGAAGAGATGAACCTTAGGGAAACTTTGTGGTTCCGGCATACATTCACACGTCTCTATCCCTCATCATCAACCAAGCTCAACCATTTTGTCTTACAGTTGAGTATGGCCTCATGTGATTCCAACCAGTCCATACTAATCACGACATCATAAGATCCTAGGATCATGACGTATAGGTTGGCCCTTGTGACAAACTCTCCCAGGTTAAGGATACAGTCTGTAACCTTTCCTTCAACCTTTTGTTTGGCTCCCGAAGCTATCTCTACAAAGCTAAACACATCCTGTTCGACTTCCTTTACCTTAATCCTTTTTAGCACTACACCAAAAATGAAACTTTTGGTAGCACCGGGATCTATCAAAATACTAAGGGTCTAGTTAGCGACGATACATGTCGTCTCGAGCACAATATACTAATGCTTTGTTTGGTTGTTATTCATCACTGCATGAATCCGATGGACCTTGCCCATATCTCCCACGGTAGTGGGTCCTGCTAATCTGAACGCTTTGGTCCTCTCCACAGGGTAGTCGCGTTGGTAGTGTGTCTCCCCACATGTCCAACACCCCTTCTTCCACCCAGTAGTCCTAGTACCTGAAGTAAAAGATGACGACCCACTGGCCTGGAACCCTGGTCTGTTCTGCTAAATAGGCCTAAGCTGCTACTGTTGCGGACGACGTTGTCGCTGATACGGTGGTCTCTGGTAAGGTGCCCGCTACTAAGGTATCGGTCGTCGGTGTGTAGTGAAAGTGGATCCCCTCTGGAAGCCACGATATCATGTCGTATGTCTCATTGGTGTCTAGTGTTGCTGTGTTCCAGATGAAATCTTCTCTACTGGTCTCGCTGGAGTCCTCGTCTGACCCCCACTGATAAGCTCCTCCTTTTCTATGAGGGCCTTCTGGACGACATCGTTCAAGGTTTGAGGTATCAAAATCCTAACCTTTGCGCGGAGGCTTCCATTAATGCCGAACACAAACCTGTTGACCTTAAGTTTTCCAGTGTTAAGGTGTGGAGCATACCAGAGCAGCTCCATAAAACGGGCCTCGTACTCGGGCACCGTATGACCTCCTTGTCGTAGGGCATTGAACTCATTGAGTTGACGCTCAATGAATTCCTCTGAAAGGTACCTCTCTCGAAACCATTCCTTGAACAAATCCCATGACACATCTTCGATGACCATGTTCAGTTGCGGTAGGAGCGTCTTCCACCATAACAGAGTGCTCCCCTTCAGTTGAAAGACTACCATGCAAACCTTCATGTTGGAGGTATAATCGCGAAGTGTGGAGCACATCTCCATATTCTCCAACCATGTCGCAACGGCTGCACCATCCGGGGCACCAAAGAAATTGGGAAATTTGACCTTCTCGAGTTCACGGTGAATGCTACATGTACCGACCAGAGCACGCGGTGGAACCTCAGCAGGTGTCGACGCCCTGGCCTCATCTCTGTCCAAACGGCTAAGTAGTGCCTTGGACATGCGGTGAAAAGATATCATCATCTCGACTACATCACCAACTACTATCTGCTCCTATCCGAGAACCTTCTTGTCTCCCTGGGGGTTAGACCCCTTAGGTGTGGATGCTACTATAGGCGTCGCGCCTCCTCCCCTGGCACCCCGTCGTCTGCCTCCGCGGCGTCCTCTAACCACGATTACCTGCACACACACAATCAAATCGATTAGCAACAGTAAAATCAAATCATGTCAATGAAAGTCGTAGAAATCCCAAGTCGCGGGTTGAACCCACTCTGATACCATATGTAACAAACTTCCTCGGTACGATGACAAACCTCTTATAACAAGTGTAATTTTTTTTTTCTTTTTTTTTTTAAAGAGTGCGCGTGTGTACAAGGATAATAAATACATTTGACTCTACGTCACCACACAATGACGAACGTGGAGCATGAAATTGCAACAACAACATAACGATCTAAGATGCACATCAAGTATCTGCAAGCAAAGTATGACAATCAACCAACAAAATAAATAAGACTGACTACCCGCCCATCCTACCCTGCAATGGTTAGGACCTCCAAGACACATAAGAAACGCTCAAGCCTAGGTTCCCATCAATTTTAACCATTTAAGGTCTCAGGGTTCGCGATTGTTCTGAGGAACATGGAGGTGTCTAGATCCCACCTGACATAAGCAGACCAAGCATAAAAAGGTTTACAGAGCAAGTACACAATACTTAAATGAACATCCATTCCCTCCATGGAAGGCGCAAGTCAGAAGTGAATCTGACAACAACCAACCACTATTTAAGACTCGACAGTTCCTACAACTCAAATTGGCATTAAATGATAGATAAAAAACTCCATATGATTTCCATTAGTCGACGAGTTACCACATCCAACCTTAAAATAATGTAAATTCAATTAATTGCAAATCCCCTTTTACTAAATCATAATAACTTATTGTACTTAGTTCAAGACATTACATTTTGTATGTTATCAGTAACAATAAAAATTATAATAACATTACCATAATATAATAACCACATTACATTTTATATCACGATAACTTTGCAAAAATAACAATCACATTACATCTTATATGTTATCAATAACCATAAAACTACCATAACATTACCATAAAATGATATCAACATTACATTTATATTACATTAACTTTGCAATTAAATAACCATGGCCAACTTAAGGTTCTATCCTAAGTGAACAATTAGTTGTCCAAACTCTGTTCACCATTGCTAGAGAGTCCAGATTTTCCTCCCTCTTCGCCCTTTTTTGAACTATTATTTACAAAGCAAAAACCAATTACTCTTATACTTTGAGTTTTTATTTATAAAATTGTTGTTTATAAAGAAAAAACCCATAATCTTCTCTTAGTAAAACTATCCCTCTAAAATCCAATTAAGCTTAAATATCATGTCAACTTATTACAAAACACATAAAAAGAAATAAAGAAAAGAAGGAAAAATAACTCAAATCCCAATTCCCTAAAACAAATTATCCACCGAAAAAAAAAAAACTCAGGGTTAAAATTCAATAAATAGAGACTAACCTTAAGCATATTCTACCTACTGCGTTATATGCAATATACATTGGAATATAAACAGTCTAACCTAAAGCATCTCAAATCTGAGAATGATCTCTGCATACTGTGGGGTGCATATTCATTCGCTCGAAGTTTGGTATAATTCCAAAGAACCATAACTTTTCACTTTTTTCCACAGATAAAATGTTGCCATATCTTGCAAGGCAGAATCAAATTAATAGAGAAGTTCACTACAGTATAAAATCATTGGCAATCACTAGCCATCTCTGTTTCGTCATGGAATTGCATATGTGAATGTAACTCTGATGATGGCACTTGTGTGTGCATCCTGGACAATACAATCATGTTGGCATGCAAAATTGAGAAACAAAATTCTTGTAATCTGATGAGCAAGTACTTCACCTCTGTTGTGGTTTCAACTTAACCACCCAACAACTACAGTTATTGCATTAACAATCTCTCTAGGCATAACCTATTGGATGTTCCAATTAATGAACTCAACCATAACTACTACTATAGGTTAATACAGTCCTAGAGGGAAAGTCCAAACCGTATTGACAGAGGCGCAAATTTAAACAGTTGCAGAGGCGAAAAGGTGTGATTTGAATACAGTTGCAGAGTAGCAAATTTCCAGATCTCAACAAAGTTTTGCAGGGGTGAAATTGGGCAATTTGAATACAATCACTGTAAGATATATGAATCACTGCCAATCAAAATGCGCCTTTTCCAGTTGATGCGTCCATTATAAGGAGGAAGGTTGGAGTGGGTTTCATGTTTTTTGATGATACTGTTTAAGAAGTTTTTACATCACCAAAAATGATTTCCCTTCTAACAAGGCAATGCCTCAGACCATCCTGGACGTTGTTATCCCAACACTGCACGACTGCAAGAGTGTAACCAAATTCTAAACATACAGGATAAAGGTGTTTACCATCCAATTAGAGTGATGTTGCCAGAGTAAGATTAATTAAATCTACTCACAGAGATTTTCCAGACACAAAATTAAATCTATTAAATCTATTCACAGAAAACCTATAAGTTTTCATTAATTAAATTAATTAAATCTATTGACAAAAACCTATAAGTTTTCAGACACAATTTTAGTAATTTACTCGGACATATAAAATTTCAGGAATTAGGTCAAAAAAATTATGTCTTAAAAAAAAAGAGTTTGGTAGAGGGATGGGTTTCTGGCAATGAAACCAATACAATAAAAAAATATTCACCATTAAACTTAATTTCGGTGGGGAATTCCTAGTACAAGGCGGTAAATCTATAGTAGAGAGGTGAGATAAAATGCAAAGTAGAATCACAAAAGGCGCATTAAGCGCAGAGCTAAGCTAGCCCGGAAAACATTTAACCACAGAGTCAACTTTGGAATAGGAGTTATAACATCGGCGAGAGCATACAATACAAGGGCCCAGAGACCATCAAGGAAACCAGATAATCTAAACCATTTAAAATCAATTTTTCAGATCTTAGCATAAGTCTTAATGCATTCTACTCTACAAATGAAAGAACATGCCATTTCCTTATAGCCTGTCTCGAATGACATCCGCGCGCTCCGTGCCGCTCCCGCTCGCTGACCATTGAGACCTCACTGGTACCTCCCAACCAACGCTAGGGGTACTCTACTTCCCACTTAGACCATCGAGCCGCAAAGGGGCCACACACTATCTAGATGGTACGTCTAGCTCCGAGATCGCCTCGCAAGGGCGAGCTACCACTCCTCTCCGAGCTGGGAAATACTAACTCTCACAAGTAAATCAGTCAAGTCACTAATCCGGTAGCGTAATTTTACGCTAACAGCCGATTCGCTTTATTCTGATAGCCGATCCCCTTTCTTCCTCCTAATAGATGATCCCCTTTCTTCCTCCTCCTTCCTCTCCTTTATAGAGTTTTAGAACCTCCAGTCTTTCCCTAAATCTCATTTAATTTAAGTTTTAAATAAAAATCTTCTAAAAAATTTCCTTCGTACAAGTGTCATTCATCCCCCACATTCCTCCAATAATTATTTTCTTTAATTTATTAAATTGTCTTATT
The DNA here is from genome assembly GCA_009831015.1 of Picea engelmannii. Lineage (NCBI taxonomy): Eukaryota > Viridiplantae > Streptophyta > Pinopsida > Pinales > Pinaceae > Picea > Picea engelmannii. The sequence goes on along the minus strand of ML866440.1, from coordinate 12,213 downwards.
TCCCTCACCCACCTAGTGTTACACCTAAATTTACTCCTAGGTGTCCCTAGATTCCCTTACAGGTTTTAAAGACTTTCCCTAAAATGAAGTTGCTAAATTAGTTCAATTTAGAAGGTTCTTAATTGCAGAATCTTTACTAAGTTGAGCTCCCACTTTTTACCATAATTTCCCCTCTTTATCTTTTTATGTTACCTCGATTCCCTAGTTTCCAAATTTTTATAATTTCCCTCTTTCCCCTTTTTATTAGAGCTAAAAACGACAGTTGTGCAATTTAACCTCTTTTCCTTTTATTATGAATTTAACATCTTTTTACACTTTCACAAGTTAAATAATTAAATTCGTCTTTACCTTTTATCCACACATTTTATTTAAGTTCTTACTCTCTTTATTTTACCCAAAAATTTATGAAGTCCACAATTATTACTTAAGTGGTTTTTTTCTTTTTGTTTTTTAAACTTTATTATTTTATTTTTATAGAGATATTTTCTTAAGGGCAGAAATGTTTTTACCCCTAGTGAAGTTTTAGACTTAGAACTTAGATTCTAAACTGGGCGATATTTTAATTAGGGAAGTTGTTTTAAAATTTATTAATGAGATATTTATCTTAGGGCCATCTAGGTTCGTTCCTTTATCATCATCAATGCAACGTGCCCTTCATGACGCAATACATGCTCCAAGGGTGCCACTCGCCACTTTTGTTTCTTTTGCGAGACATGCCCTTCAGGACACACCACCTGCTCCAAGGGTGCTACTTGCCTCTTTTGTTTCTTTTGCACGACATGCCCTTCAGGACGCACCACATGTTCCAATGGTGCCACTCGCCTCTTGACTGATTGGTAGACATCAATAACCCCTGGAGTCAACACTTCGCCAGGTGAACTTGTGTGAGACTAAGGGATTCTAAGGAATAAGGCCCCTGCCTTATTGCGTGCCCCTTAGAATCATCGCGAGTGACTGTCACAGTCTTCCCTCGCAGCATCGTGGGTCCCCTTGAACTAGGTAATGATTAACCTACAGTTCGAGCCATGGCGGGAGTGCTAGTAGGATGTGGCAGGGCTACTATCCACACCTCTCCCTCCACCTCTTTGGTAGTCGTGTGTGGCCCCTTTACTCCATATGTGAGTATGGTCGGCAAGCTATCGTCAACCTGCATCATCGACAAATCATGTCAGAACATATCCATATCATATCATCTAATCAGATGTATTAATATCACAGTAAGAAAATCAAACCCCAATAGCACACTCCCTGACTCGATCCAGAGTCCAAGGGGTTCCATCGATGCCTCTGCATCCTCAAGGTCCAAAACCCTACACACTCAGTAAAACCAAGTCAATAGCACCTGTCTATGTCAATGCAATAAAACAACATGTCATCTACCCATAACGCATAAATATGAAAGTCAAATGTCTTAATGACATAATAATCCAGATCACTTGTGAGCAAGTGTCCTCAAAGAATAAGTTTTCTTAGTGCGCCAGAGCAAGATGTTACATATTTTCAGTTGATGTTGATAAAACCATGAGATTGTATTAT
>ML866439.1:0-12682 GCA_009831015.1 Picea engelmannii | reverse complement strand
AACTGATTCACCCCCCCCTCTCAGTTGTCCAACAATCTAATCATAAGAGCAATAAAAATCTTCTCGATTTTACTTCCCCTCCTTGCCCAAGATATTGTTTCCTTTTGTGAGAAATTGCCTCAACATTCCCTCATCAACCCCTTCTTCCTCCATTTAACCCATTCCCTTCCATAGAAGTGATTAGAAGGTTGAAATAATAATTCCATACAAGGTGCACTTGGAGCATGGTATATAGGATCCCGGACCATGTTTGCGAAATGGTGGTCGACTCAGATTGTAAGGTATAATCTTTGTATTATGAATAAAAGAATTACATTTTCCTGTCCCAAATGATGGTGTCTTGAGTATTTTTATTGATTTATACTTAGAATTTTAACATCTAACCCTAACTTATGTATAGAATAACATGCTTTTAGTTCTTTGTTTTCCTATCTTTGGATGCAGGTCAGCATTGGGAGGAGACGTGCAGTCAGTGGAACATCCAAGCGTGAGGAGATCATCAACAGATGTGGGATCAATGGTATAGTTACCCGTTCTCTTCTCTCTTTTCTTTCTTTACATTAGTTTTGGTATGTTTGGGGTAGTATTGAGAATTGATTAGCTTTTAGACGGTTATTCACTCTATCTACATATTGAACCTTGGTGTAGTTAAAGGGGGGTTTTTCCTGCTAGAAATAAATAATATTAAAAAAATACATATTGAAAAGATCTATTCAAACTACGTTCTAACTAAAATACTAAAAGCAATAATAGAAATGAGACCATGAAGGTCTTGGAGAAATATAATTGAATATTCTTTAATTTGCCTTCAATTGAACCCTTATTTGATGCATGAGCTTCCAGATGCTCTTTCCATTGTGAATAGATCTCCAATATTTGGGAAATGAAACTAAGAGATTTTGGATGTGATCTTATTTCATAATGAAATAATTTTTCTTCCATGACTGACAAACCTTGGTTAATCCTGGCAGAAATTTAACTGGTGATGACATAATAGTTTTGCGGTCTAACCATAAATTGGTTGATGGCATGAAGATTTACCTTATATAGTCTTGCAATTTTATCCTCATTGCTTTTCCTGTAATTTTGTACTTCAACAATTACATCTACTATCTTGGTTGTTTCATTGGACAATTGAACATTAGGCATGTCAATTTATCCCACCATAGATGATTTTAGGGGCTAAGGTTCGTAACTGGAATAATTTTCCATGGTTTTTCTCGAAAAAAGATCCGCCAATTTCCATTTTTTTCTAAAAATGATTCGCCCAAATTCTATAGAAAAAATTATTTTACCTTAAAAATCGCCAAAATTTTATAGAAACTATATAAAATCCTTAGAAATTTGAATATTTTTACAAAAATCTCGCCAAACATTTCACATTTTGCATATTAGGGACTAGTAATATTAGCCCAGGTTTCTACATTTTAATATAAATTTTCATCCTTAAAATCATCCTTGTCTCCCACTATGTTAATTGTTGAATTTAATGTTGTAGTACATGCTTCCCTTGTTTCTTCAATCAACATTTTAGCTTCCTCCAGATTATGTTTCCAAGATTTTATAACAATGTTTCCTTTCAACATTTTTGACTCAAAAGTATGAGGTGAGTTTTGAGAAATTGAATTAACCTCATTTTGACATAATAATTCAAATAACTTGTTTTGGACCACTGCTAACTCATCCTCCTTATTTGAAATTATTTTTAAGAAATCATTAATCATGCATTGTTGATTTAAAATTGAACCGACATTCTAACAAAAGTGTACTAGTGCCTGATTTAACTGATCATTAACATGTAGGGCTTGATGCTTGAATTGACCAACATCAATCATTTCACTTTCTAAAATTTGAATTTGAGACTGCAATTTTGTGATTTGAGCAATTTCAACTCTCGGTTGTTCTTCCAAGATTTTCATTTGCTAAAGATGTACTTGTTGTACCTGTGAAAGTCTCATTTCAACTTTTTTTTCAACACAATGTTTCTTTTTGTTTTAATTTCTCTAGAAGATGAACTATTTCATCATTTTTTTGTTTGATGATTTGATTTAAATTTTTCACTAACCAATGTTTACTGATGCAAATTCTCCCATGGAATCTGAGAATTATCTTGCAAATTCTTGATCACTCTGTCCCGATCCATCACAAATTATTCTTTTTTTATTTGAGGTTCATTGATTTGATCGATTCTTTTCTTTTGAACTCTGGCTTTTATTGTTGCTCTCTTTTTTTTACTAAAGAAGAAATCTGTAGGGGGAGATTATTCCTCCTCAATTGGTGTCAAGTAATCAACATGTAAAAAATTTGGAGTTGAGACTCTAGGAATAGTGGCCAAGGGTTTCATTGAAATAACTGATGAAGTAACCAAAATGTCACGCTCTTGTGTTTGAGTGATTTTGTATGGAGTATCTAGACCTTGCCCAAAGACTTGAAGTAAGGAAAATATTTGTGTTGGTCTTGTCGGAGTATGACTTATAGAAGGTTGTTCTTGGTGCTGAGCTTGTTCCTTCTTAACATTTCCAAATAAATCTCTCTTATCACGTGAACTTTTTTTATTTATCTGTTGGATAATCTTTTCTTTCAATATCTCTCCTAATAATATTCCTATAATTTTTTCAACAAATTTTTGTATTGGTTGGGACTCAAATTGTTGTTGAGAAGGGTTAAGTGTTTGAGACAACCCTTTTGTTATTTTCTCTATCTAGGATACTGCAGCCTGTGTCTCAAGTTGAGTACCAAGAACATGTTCTGTGTATTCTTGTTGGAGGATTGGTGGAAGACACCTCCTCCTTGTCTTTTATAATTTTAAGAAATTATCCAATGTCTACTTAGGAAGGTTTTGAATTCTTTGTAAAACTTCTTGATAAGGCATGGATTTCTTAAAGATATCATCAAAGTAGGAATCTTCATGAATATATATCTTTTCACCAACTTGAACACAATTTTCATCTATACTTTTTAAAGGATCATGCCTCTTCAATTCAATACATGACAGATTGATATCCTCCAATTCCATAGCTTCTATTTTGGCATGAGTTACATTAGATAGAGTGTATGGGCCTATATGAACAGGAAAAGTAGGCCAAACTCTCTTTGAAGAAACTTGTAATTCTTTACTTATGCTAGTACCTATTGTTTGATAATCTATCTCTCTGCAAACAAGTTTATTAGGCATAAATTTTGGTAAGGCATGAGGAGGAGAATAACACCCATAAACCCTAATATAGGAGAATGTTTCTTCAATATACCAATCAACAACTTGATTTAAACTATGTATAACTTGCTCTATGATCCTGGGTGGTGGAAAACCAAAAAATGTTTGATGGAGAGGAATGATAACACGATAAATATTTCATAAAAATATTCCTTGGATTTTTCTTCCCATAGATTATAATGATAAATGTGAATAGGGTCTGCAGAGCTTGGAGTTCACTGCCAACCCATTAGAAAAAAAGAGTCATGAAAACAAATTGCATCCATTATATATGCTGGCATATAAAATGGAGGGGATTCTCTTGCTGATTTTAACCTAAGAAAAGTTTCAATATGTCTATAGAGGTTATCAAACATAATAGTGTCCCAATTGAAATTGAAATCGTTAATTACTCTGTGCATTATTGGAACCCAATCTAATTTGATTCAATGCTTAGGGTTATTTTCACCATATAATCAACACATTAGGGTAGAAACATATAACTGCCCAAGCTTACAGGAAGAAGTAGCATATTTACCCAAACTTTATATTTTAAATTTATTTTCATCACCCCAACAATATTTAATTAATTGTGGCAATTGTAAACCATATTGCACACATTCCTCTTGATTAAAATTTTCCAGGAAATCACTATTGTAACTAAGTTTGGTCTTGGGAAGTTTATACATTACTTGGATATCTATAGGCCTGAACTATCCGATGACAATCCCTTGATTGTTGAAAGTAGTCCGTGTTGGGAGATCTACATGTTCTAGAGCCCAATGTATCATGTCTGTGTATGCCGCCAGCTTGGGCCTTGTTGCAACTTTGTGAAGCCCATATTTTGCAATATCTTGAAAAGTTTTATCTAGAGCATAAGTATCATCATTACTCTCATGTCTTATTACTGTGGACTTTTCTTCTTCGAAAATACTAAAAATTTGGTACCATGTCTTTCTTTTGGAGTCTAATTTAGAAGTAGTATATGAAAAGACATCAGAGTTGGGATTTTTTGAATCCTGGTCTTCAGTTTGTTGAACTGGATTCTGCTTCTTTCCTTTTCTGGGCACCATAGAAGCTATTCTCAAATATTCTCCAAGAAGACAGCCTACAAAAGAGAACTAAAATCAATCGAAGAAATGAAATTATGCAGAGCATATAAAAGATCTTCTACGAAATTTGAAATATACTCGTTTCCAACCTAATTCTATTAGCTAATGTTAAATGCAATTAATTGCGAATCACTTGGTGACAAGTGTTATTAACATAGAAAGGATGACGAATTTATTGATGACAACATTATAGTATTATATTAATGAACCCATGTTATCCTTTTAAATTTTAATATCGTATTTTTTGGGTATTGGGATTTCAGGACATCGAGAAATTATGAATGATGAAGTTTGTATTAAACTTCTGGTGTCCAATATGACGTGGAAACACAATAATTAATCTTTCATCGTAATGATCATTTAAACTTAACTACCATGCTAATATTTGATTATTCCTTTAATCAATGAATGTCATACATTGGGGTATCAGAGGTGTGAATGGCTGATGTTTAAAGTAAAGTTCGATATTCGATATCCAGTGTGGCGTGGAAAGGATGACGTTAGATCTACTGACGTAGAGATTCTAGGTAAGTGCCACGTGTTCCACGAAAATGGTGATATAACCAATGTGAAAGAGCTAAAAATTGTTGACACATGTCATATGATGGAATGTGATTTCCACGTGAAAAAAGGCGCATCAACTCATGCTCACGTGGAGTAAAGAGATTGGTTACCATATAAATACAAATGAAAGGGTTATCTGATGTCGAGTAGCGGGCTCACAGGTGGTTTATGATTTGTGTTTAGGGGTCGGAAATCCTTTAACTCAACAGTAGGAACCAAACCTGCTTAAGAGGACCAATTAGACTCATAAGCATTTGATGAGTGGAATGGTTCTCCATATCTCTGATCCGACCGATTTATCGATGGGATTTACGGGCAATTGACGGGTGTATCTTTCTATGAAAAAATTTCTCCTTCAGGTTAAGCAATTCTCTTTTTGTATTTTTTGTATTCTTGAATAATCTAGGTAAAATAAAGATGATGGCATAAGCCAACTGATAAAGGGAAATTACTAAAGATTGAAGAATGTTGAGATTGGGATAACCCTTATACTTTAGCGTGCAAACAATGATAATCAGAACTATTTTAAGCTTATCAATAATACTTTTTACATGTGAGCATTCATCATTGACTGAGATAACAATTGTAGAAAGGAAAATAAATATGTAACAAAGATGAGTATAAGAAAATTAGTTCTCTTAGCTCTACTATCAATCACATATCAACACATCGATTTCTTTTGATCATCTAGAACAAACAAATTGTTATAATATTGGAAGATAACTTAACAATAGATACAATAACTCTTACTCAATACAACATCATAATCAAACTCAAAGACGGAAAAAATCCCTCCTCGATCCAATCAAGTTGACGCTTCAGATGAAAAAAAATTGTCTTTGGTTCTAAACAGAACTTCCTCATTAAAGTTGCACATAGATAATTCTTTTACAATTCTAAAAAAATAGGGTCTTTCCCAAAACCATTGACCCTTTGCACAAGGTTGATCTCCCTATTTATAAAGGATCACTAAGATAAAAATAAATACTAAAGTTGTGTTAAGTAAAACAAAATTGACACGTGGAAAACTTTATCTCCTCGTTCTCTTGAGACCATCTGATTTTTATTGCAGTGGATGATTCCTCTCATACGCCGCCCACTTGTAGAAAAGGTCTTCGCATGTGTTCGCATAAGGAAATCTATGTCGATCCATTGGTTCATAGAAGACTTCCTTTATCTCCACTGCTCGTTCTATAAATCTGATGAGCTTGACACTTAAGCGCTGGAGAACTGTGAGGGCTTTGATTGGGTGCTCCACAAACTTATTTACTTGACCTGGAGTGATACTTGAAATCTATGAGATATCTAACTCCCATGCTGAGTCTTGATCTGCATGTCGTTTGACTATGTCATGCAAATCAACAAAATTTTTTGGTGGGCCGAATTATGGAAGGCCAATGTTTTCCATCTCCTGATTGATCTTCTCCCAGCTTTTTTCACACTCTCCCCACCTTTCCTGTATCTTCCACTGAGGTTCCTGGACCATACTCACCTAGTATTCGACTTCCTTCCTAATTTGGGAGATACTTCTATCCATTAGTACTCAAATTTTGTGCTCTTCCGAGTCTCGGCCTTTCTGTACCACATTGATATAGTCAATCCTCTCTAAGGCCTAATGTGCTTTTTCATACCACCTCTGCACGTCCTTACAAGTTTCCAGCCCCATGAGAGTATCCTCTTGAAAATCAGCTATGCATGTCATGAAGAGGTTTCTTTTGTTTGTGAATTGTGCATATGTTTCTCTGAACTCACTCCTCAGGAATACTACTTCCTATGTCGAATCCTGATAATACTTCACTAGATGGCGCAAGTGATATAGCTCTTTCATTAAAACAACTAATTATTTTTCATCCCTTTTCACTCTGTCCAACATTGCATCAGTTATAGCCATTCCCACCCCGATCAACTCAGTTGTCTTAGCATTCTTTGTGTTGAGAAGTGTTTCTTCTGTGGTGATGAGGAGTGTGCTATCAAGCGTGAGCCTCCTTTTCTTGGTGGTCCTTCTCATCACATATTTCCTCTTTCTGTCATAAGCGATCACTTGTATATTTGCGACCTCATCCACTGGCTTAGGAATTTTTTGGTATCCCCAGGTCAGAATGTTGCCTAGGCTTCCTGTTGTATACATGTGTTATATSACCGACTGTTGTAGTTCTTTAGCAGGGGAAACTTYTGTATGTCCTAGTGACTTGGCCTCCTGATGGGGTTCATCGGCTAGTGGAGTTTMGGATTTATATGGGGAGAGGGGRAAAGGATCATCATTTACTGGAGGATCRACTATTGAGGTGTCAATTTTTTATTAGTGTGTTTCTTCTTCCTGTTCACTAGATCCCAACTCCTCCTTGGAACTGTCCATCTTATGCTTAGTTCTTGATTGGTCGAGAAACTCAGTGTCCAACATGTTTCCRTCCTGGTCATCGCCTTCCTGGGGAATTRAAGTAAGAGCTTCAAGAGTTAGATAAGACGTTTCTCCTGGTTCTCCCTCCTCCATGATTGGTATTAGGGTTATGAGAGAAACCCCTAGTATTTCCTCATCGTCATATATGGTAATTATGTCTATGAGSAMATCGGGCACATMTATCCCACTTGATGTTCTTGTCTCCCCCAACTGTGATATAGTAGCGATCGATGACCTTTCCTATTGTGACATAATGCYTGGGTTTTCTGGATGAGTGGTCTCCTCTAGTGGGGTTGACTCAGAGCCATTTATCTCCTCTCTGAGATTCATTGTGTCGGYCGGGGTGACCCTTATGTGGTMTAATAGTTGGGGATCATTTTCTAACCTCTGGATGACTCTTTGGGTTTCTTCTAAAAACAACATCCCTCTCCTCTATGCCTCCRTGGATTCTACTGCTCTGTTCTCTTCCCTAAACCTGAGGGATTCTTGAGTTGTTTGTTCTATCRTTTCAAACTAATCATCCATTGTCATGGCTTTAAATATTGTCATATTGGGGTTAKATTTTCTYTGGAGCACCTCCTCCCAGTCCTAGGCACCTTCTGCAAATATTTCATCTTTGAACTTATCATGGGCATATGATCAACATGAAGACACTTGTGACGCATGCTAAGGTACTAGGCCCTTTGGGTCATGCTTGCGAAATCGACCAATGGGAAATCTATACTSTAATTGACTCAAGCCCTCTTGTTTTGCTTGTGCAGTGTCTTTCACCATGTAACACCCTACATGAAATCCATAGGGTATGTATTCTCTCTTTTTKTCCTTCACCAGAGTAGCATTATAGCCTTGCAAAATGGGTTGATAACAAATTTCTCCCACAATGAGCCTGTCCGGGACATGAATGGAGAATAAATGTGGAGCACTAGTGGCCCCAAAMACTCTGATGTAAGTGATGGTTTCTTCTAGGTACCAGTGGCCTACTTCGGAAATCATCTTCTTGGCTGCTGTCGTAAGCCTTGGGMATTATTTMTTAAAAAGGATAAAATAAACTCGAGCTATAAATTCATCACATATGAGAGCGTAAGATCTCTTGTACCTGTTCTCRCACAAAATGCTGAAATAGACATGCATAGGTACCTCTACAACATGCTAGCTCAGATTCATGCATGCGAAGATGTTCCTTGCACAAATCACGTCCAGTAGGTATGACGCTATGTGGAAAGCTAGTGTTTCTCCATCCTTTGGCGTCTAGGCTTGTAGTATKTTGGTGTTGATTTGTTTTGAAATAATTGCTCCCCAATTRAAGYTGATGYCGAAGATTGCCACAGTGTATGCCAGGGGTATCCATGCTTCCGAAAAMTTCATGCAATCCCTTTCCCCATAYAATTTGCAGATCATAGCCATCAGGTAGATATATGTCTCTCTAAGATTTCTTGTACCATATCATACATTGCTCATGTTCATAAAATTCTTGTCCTCTTTCCACCATGAGGCCATCAACCTGCTRGTTTCATGGAACTCATAGAATTTTACCACAAACTCGATATTTAACCTTTCCTCCATGTCTCTGAGTTTGTAGTACTTCTAAACTTCTATTGGGAGAAAAACCCCAACACATATTCCATTGTAATCATTCACCAAGCATTTTTTTGCATCCGTATGGTAAATTATCCATCCCATAGTTTCAATTCAAGGTAGGACCATGGTTCGACAGGCTATAACAATGTGCAGGCAGGATCATTGAATGTTTGATAATACTTGGTCATCGAGCATTCAGACATTCGAGTCACTGTGTGGAAAAAACTCAGGGTACTCTTCCCAGCTGATTCTGTTAAACAAGTCTCCCCACTGAGGGAGCACCACTTTTGATCCAATACTCACCTCTGTGTCGTCGAATGCGGGAGGCTAGGAAAACGCCTTTTTAGTGGACGTTTGGACGACTGGCTCCATTTTAGTGGAAAAATTGATTTGTCTAGTAGCGTCGGGTGAGGATATTTCACTGGTATCCACTTATTTCAGTTTTGGTGCTCTCGGCTAGTGCCTGGTCATTGGCTTCCTTGGAGGCATTTTCCTACACAAAGAATGAAGTGAGATACCGACTTGCAGAAATGATAATGAAAATAAAAAATTGCGACTGCTGAAATGATATAGAAGGTTCATACCTCTCCTTCACACAAAATTAACCTGGTTTAGAATTTTGAAAATCGACTTTGAGCTTCTAAAATGCTTTCTCGTTCCTTCAACTACTCTGACAATGAAAGACTTGGGTACTGAATGCTGCGTTCAAAATCTGTCTTTATAATTTAAACATGGAACATACTTACCTTGTCGCATCAATTCTTGAATTCAGGGTGTAAATGCAGTCTGCACAATCCATCACCAAGATATGAATCATGCTCATGATTAAATGTAATCGCAGGTTGGCAACACAGGAGCGGGGTGCTACGTAGTTCATTAGTGGTTTCAAACTCCTATTATTTGTTCGACACACGGGTTATTAACATGTGTTAATAAACACATTGATTGGCCTATTAAATAACAAAATCTGATCTTAATCTTCGCCGAATATGTCCCATCCTATCGTCGATGTCCTATCAGTCTGATGGTTTAAACAAGTGGATCGACATTGGTGATTTTCTTAGACAATGTTTGTTAATACCTCTTTCAGCGAAAGATTCGATGCCGACCCAGATTGTCGTATAGTGCTTGTTGGTTGTGGAGCCTGATTATGTTCCTGATTCAGAGGTCCTTGCTTTCAGCCATGTTTATACCCCATGAAAAATTTACACCCCATAAGTATGTACACTCTTCCATGCGAGGGAGTACCCCCTCTGTGGGGTCTGGGGGGTTCGGGGGCGAAGCCCCCGAAGGAAAAATTTCCTTGTAAATGTATATTGTAATTTCATTGTAAATCTGGACCATTCATTATAAGGTCACAGATATAACGATAGAAATTATGTTAGGGTTTTTTTCCCTAGAAGGAAACCCTCTGTTATGAGGGAAATGTATTGTGGCTATGCATCATGGCGATCATTGTATTCTGAGAGAGGAGACTGTGAGAGAAAGAAGAGGAAGTTACAACAGGTTTTGCTGTAGGTTGTATCCCTTCATTTGTTGGATAATAATAAAGGAAGTACCTAGCAATTTCTCTGGTGGACGTAGACCACACTGGGTGAACCACATAAATCTGTGTCTCTCTTGTATTGTGTATCTTCTGTGTTTTGTTTCTGCATTTGTTTTATTTTATTGCTCCGCGGTCCTGTTTTTCTAACAACTGGTATCAGAGCAAAAGGTAACTCACAGGAAAAGAGGGTTCCTGGTTCGAGTGGGAGAAATGTCGAAAGATGGAAAGTTTAGGGTCGAGAAATTTAATGGCCAAAACTACCAGTTATGGAAGATTCAGATGGAAGATTATTTATATCATAAGGATCTATTCCTACCATTGGGCAGAGTAGCAAAGAAGCCGAGAGCCCTGAAGGATGAAGAATGGGAGATTCTTGACAGAAAGGCTCTAGGAATGATACGACTGATCTTGGCAGCGTCGGTGGCTTTCAATATTTCAAAAGAAAAGACAACGTAGGATATGATGGATGCGTTGGCTAAACTGTATGAAAAACTCTCGACGTCTAATAAGGTATTTATAATGAAGAGATTATTTAATATGAAGATGTCAGAAGGTGGGTTTGTTGGAGATCATTTAAATGAATTTAATACGGTTACTAATCAACTAAGTTCTGTAAAAATGGAATTTGATGATGAGGTTAGGGCTCTTCTAATCTTGTGCTCATTGCCATAAATTGGAATGGCTTGGTCATGGCTGTAAGTAACTCTGTCTCTAGTTCAAATACTTTAAAATTTGATGATGTTGTTGGTGTTATCCTTAGTGAGGAAATGCGACGGAAAAGCATAGGTGAGACATCAGGTAATGCATTGAACATGGAGAATAGGGGAAGAAAAAAGGATAGAGGAAAGGGCTCAGAGAATCATGGGAATTATAGGAAGGGAAGATCCAAATCCAGACTTGGAAAGATAGAGTGTTGGAATTGTGGGAAGAAAGGACATCTGAAGAAAGATTGTAGAGCTCCAAAGAAACAAAGAGATGGACAACTTGAGAGAAATCAGGAAGCAAATGTAACAGGTGATGTGTTACAAGATGCTTTGATTCTTTCTGTAGATAATATTTTTGAGTCTTGGGTAGTAGATTCATGGGCTTCATTTCATGCCACACCCCATAGGAAACATTTTCTAGATTATGTTCAAGATGATTTTGGACAGGTTCATTTGGGTGATGATGCACCATGCAAAATTGTTGGAATGGGAAAGGTAAAAATAAAGCAATGCAATGGAAACCAATGGTTGTTGAAAGAGGTAAGACATGTTCCAAATTTAAGGAAAAATCTAATTTCAGCAGGGCAGTTGGAAAGTGAAGGTTGTGTATCCATATTTACAGATAAGACGTGGAAGGTCATCAAAGGATCATTGGTGATAGAAAAATGAGAGAAGGTAGGTACATTGTATTTATGTACTGGTAATACTAACTCTTCTATCTCTTTAGCTTCTACAGGAGTGGATACAACACTGTGGCATCATAGGTTGGGACACATGAGTGAGAAGGGTATGCAGATACTTCACAAAAGAAATTTGTTTCCAGATCTTAAACAAATTGATTTGGACTTCTGTGAGCATTGTGTTTATGGAAAACAAAAGAGAGTCATATTTCTCAGAGTCGGAAAAGAAAAGAAGAATGAAATGTTAGAGCTTGTGCATACAGATGTATGGGGACCAACTCAGGTATCATCTCTTGTTGGCTCTAATTATTATGTTACTTTTATTGATGATGCAACTAGAAAAACTTGGGTTTATTGCATTCGACAAAAATATGATGTTTTTGATACTTTTAAGAAATGGAAAGCCTTAGCTGAGAATGAGATAGGAAAATTTTTGAAGTGTCTCAGATCAGTTAATGGAGGTGAATATTGCAGTAAGGAGTTTGATTATTACTGTTCATACCATGGGATTCGTAGAGAGAAGATAGTTCCATGAACACCATAAGAAAATGGTGTGTCAGAAAGGATGAACAGGACAATCATGGAGAGTGCAAGGAGTATGAGATTGCATGCCAGTTTGCCATTACAGTTCTGGGCAGATGTTGTAGATACTGGTGTTTACTTAATAAACAAAAGACCTTCAAGCTCTTTGGATGGTAGAATTCCAGAGGAGGAATGGATAGGAAAAAAGGTAAACTATTCTTTTTTGAAAACTTTCGGTTGTGAAGCATTTATCGATATTGATAAAGAAAATAGAACAAAGCTTGAGTCTAAATCCAAGAAGTGTACCTTTATTGGATACAGTGTTAATGATTTTGGTTATCGATTATGGGATTACGAAAATAACAAAATCATTAGGAGTAGAGAT
>ML866438.1:9465-21560 GCA_009831015.1 Picea engelmannii | reverse complement strand
TCTATATCGATTTTATGGTAGCGCAAGGCCCCTTGGACTTTGATTTTATCCTTAGGAAGGACTACTTTTATGCTAAGAAATTTTCTGTGTCCACACTCTTTTTAGGGATGAATTTTCCTCATAATGGAAACATTGAGACCATTGACCAATTTTAGTTCATTTGTCCTTATCTGACTGACAAACATCCAACTCCCCTGAAATTTCCTTCTATGGAAGTGATAACCCCCCGCCACAAGTTAATTATGTGGCATCATGTCCCATGCCTTAAATTTCAAATGAGAAGGAGCCTCTCGATGCATGCTCATATTATTTGGAATTATATATGGTAGTTGACATGGTGAATAACTCAATAGGAGATTTGAAGCTTGATGTTGGGCGCAGGACCATTTTAGAATAAAGGATAATTTTGGAGAATAAAGTAGAAGACAAATGGCAGGAAAAGAAACACGCACAAGGTAAATGTGCATGAAGAGGAGGAAAGAGTGTGAGGAATGCATGGAAGAAGAACTAACCATGCTAGGGTTAAAGTTTTGGTAAGAATATTTAATGTCTAGTAATCCAAGAACATGTATAAATAGGTGCCTAGGAGCTCTAGGATGAGGTTCAGAGGTTCAGAGTTGGATGTCAGGTAGTTTTGTCATTTTTATCATGTTGTTATTCCGATCTATTTTTGTAAGTTGTTGAGCTGAGGAGAGGAACAAAGGTAGATATTGAGGGTTATATCGCAAGTTGAGGATCCTGGTGTGATCTACTCTACCTCATTGTAGATATTGACATGTTTTGATGGATAATTGTAATGCATGAGGTGCTATAGTTTTGGAACCACAATAATAAAGAGAAGAACATACAAATATTATTGGATGTAGCCAAAGAGGGGTAAACCATCTTAGATCATGTGTTATGTGACTGATTTTTATGTATCTCCTTTGTTCTTAATGATTAAATCTTAAATAAATGCATGAATGACTTAGTTAGATCTATTAACCTACATGCATGGGTAAGAATGACAGATTTATCAAGATCAGTTGAATGTTATATTAACTAAATGAAGACTACATAGTTTAAGCACAGATCCCCACTCATTTCCTAGGCTGGAAGCACTTGAGTGTTGCAGCCACCCATAATAATTATCTCGGGTGAGACTGCATAATGCATCTTGTGCGTTGTGTTTCTTTCTGGTTTATCAGGAGGGTCGATAGTTTTATGGGATTTTTGTTGGAACCCAAGTGGACCTATACCTAGGTCAACCCAAGAAGCGTATAAATATTTAATTCTAACCAACAAATGGTTCTATTGCCAATTGGATCATAATGGGTTTGAGTGAATGAGATCTGTTAAAAAATCGTGAAAATAATGTCAGATCTGGTGACACAATGTTAAAAGAATGATAATATAAAAGGGGATGTTGAGACCATGGAATCCAGCAAAGGTAGATATCGATAGATGGTTGAAAACAAAGGAGTTGGAATTTGCACAGAAAGATAACAGAAACCTAAAGTTAACATTGCGCAAATATTTGGACAAGTACGTATTTAGCGACTTTCATGAAGTATTTTTCTGTGGTTTCCCTCATGTGTTACAGGAGTGGATATTGAGGTTGAAAGACAAGAACCCTAAAAATTGGATCATATAGCTAGAATGGAATCCTATTGAGATTTTTTAGTTACAACAAGTTGATAATAAATTTACATGTGCAACATATTTCCGGTTAGACAAAATTGTTGCAATATTTATCACAGAATTTGTAGTAGATACTTCAAAGTCTTACAACGCAATAGAGAAAGAGTTCCTAAAGGGACCTCGAGTTAGGTATATTAGATCATTGTATGCTTCCATTAAGATATTACTATATAAAAAAGGTGTAATGACAATGGCCTCAGACAACTAAATGCCCCTGCGTGGATGGGCGAGGGGGGGAAGCACTAACAAGAGATAGAGAAATGGAGGAAGAGATGGATAAAGTAAATAAGGAGGACTTGGATCCAATCATTATGGAGGAAGAACATATCAAGTAGATTATGGAAACAACTGGAAGAATTCTTAGTGGAGTACCCTACCAATATAAGATGAATAACAAGAAGAGATACATAGCCGCAAGTGAAGGCTTGAAAAGCGATGAAGAGAGGTAGAGGATCTTTGGGCTATGGAGCAGATTGACGAAATCCTGCGCACGACATATGAAAGGAAGAAAAGAGGTCCAAGAGTAGAAATCAGAGGCATAACTCATATCCATATTAGTGTCATTGTGGAACCCATAAACTCATGTGTGACTAATACACCAGAAATAACACCACCATTTAGACAACTGAATTTCAATGGAAGAAAGGAAGAAGGAACTACATCTACACAAGGAGAAACAACTCAGGGAGCCAGTTCAGGAAGAATTAGTCAAGGATCTACACCGCCCGGAGGTATTAGTCCATAATTAAGGATGGAAGGACATGATCCCACCATCAAGTTATTAGAATTCAAGGGAGAGGCATCAAAGGACCCTGAGAATCTCTTGTTCATATGTGAAAAGATCTGGGAAGCAAAATAGATCACAGACGAGGATACCAAACTTGCACAATTATCCATCATGCTAAGAGACTACGCAATGGATTGGTACATGAGCTTAGCTACAAACAATCCACCAGGAACAACCAGAACGATTGTGGATATCAATAAACTGTTGGTAAATGAATTCCAGAAGCCTAGCTCCGAGGATCAATACATGATTGAGATGATAGAGATCAGGCAAAAACCAAGAGAATCTATGTGGGAGATAGACCAGATATTCAAACAATTTAAGGGAAAGTTGAAGTATGTCATGACATATATGCAACAAAGGAATTTGTTTGTGAATTAACTACTACCACACTTGAAATACCTTTTGAGACAACAAAAGTTCCATACCCAGGCAGAGGCTTTGCAGGCATCCTTGTAACTAGAAGAGAACCAATATCATAATACAGATCCAGTAATAGAGGAGCTCAAGAAAGACCTAAAGAATCTAATATTTCAATTAAACCAGAAGAGGAGTAAAGATAAAAGAGAATTTGTTTGGTGTGACACATGTAGGACAGAAGGACACCACACCAATGAGTGCCCAACATTCATGCAATACATGGAAACATGACTTCCAAACCCTTTTCCATTAGTTAGACTATATGGTGATACCTGTAAGACACAGGGGAATGATCCATATCATTGTCCAATGATGCAGAAATACAAGATAGTGCCTAAAATTTCATATTGCAACTTTTGCAAATCCATAGACCATGATGAAAAATATTGCAGGACAATGGAGTTGATGAGGGAAATAGCATCAAACACATATAGGGTGCAGGAAGAGATGATGAAAGGGAAATATGCACCATATTTTAACCAAGTACCAGCCCCATATAACACTACACCACAACAATATAACAATGCACAACCGTAGTACAATACTGTGCAACCATAGTATAATCCCGCACAGTACAACCAGGTGCCTCATTACAATGCATCGCAAGGAGATTGAGATAGATACAGAGGTGGAGAATGAGGTAGAAGAGGCTTTGGAAAAGGCATAGGACCAGTGGTATGCCATAAATATCAACAAATAGGGAATTATGAAAGAGAATTTACATTCCACCTGTGACATGTATGTATTGTCGCACATCTGACCATGACACAGAAGACTGTTTGACACTATTGGAGAAGATACAAGAAAAGAGAAATCAAAACAATCATAATGTTCAATGGATTTTTGTAGAAGCGAGGGATGATGGAAGAAATATTAACATAGTTACGTGCGGAGGAGCTAAGACAAGAGATGATGCAGCAAGACAAGATCCAACACAACACTAATGGGTGAAGAAGAATGTTGGACCACATAAGCAATTTGACATGCAGAACGAAAAGGAGATATTCAAGAAATGCAGACAAGAATTATTGAAGCCAGACATTTCATCTACATCAATTGTTCAACATACTCAGGACATACCAAAGTACGAGATACCTTCATCGTTATATCACACTAATGAAGCACAACCCCTAAGACAAGTAAGTACCATAAAGGATTTTCTGCAATCCTGTGTTAAACTACTAAATGATCCATCATGTATTAAAGTGTTACAAAATATGTTAGAAATATGTAACACATATGTAGAGGGAAAGCTAGAACAGAAAACAATTAATCATCTGCATACACGGAGGAGGACAAGCAGAGAATTCAGACTGAATGCCAACATTGGAGATTTCAACATGGGGGATATCATACTAGATTTAGGATCCCAAGTGAATGTACTACCCAGGAAGACATGGAAATGTATGGGAGAGACCACATTAGGATATTCACCTATTTAGCTGAAACTAGGAAATCAACACATGTTTTTACCAATTGGAAGGATAAAGGGTGTGATAGTAGATCTGGATGAAGTGTAAAGCCGGTTTCGAAGTGATAGAAATAGTGTATGGCACAAAACCTTATCCGACATTACTTGGCTTGGATTGGGAATTTGAAAAATCAGGCCATAATCAATATAAATAAGAGGAATATGACATTCGATTCAGGAGAGTACAAATTCATTGTACCATTAGATCCATCAGAAGGAGAAAGGTTTGTAGAACCCACTTGTTTAAACATGGACGAAATTAACTATTTATACAGAACCACCACGCGAGAATAAGATTATGTGAATCCAACTATATATGGGGTACTTAGTTGGAGAATTATCACGTCATGTGCATCAGACTCAGATACAGGGTTGGAAAATTGGCAACAAAGATTACATGAACTCTCCACGAGAAGGTTCACAAGAATAGAACGCACAGTAAGATGGGTAGGTAGAGAGATAAGAGAACCTCCCAGCTTTCATGGGGTTAATGAATTAGAATAATTACTAACAAGATACAAACATGAAGTGTTATAAAATCATAGGCTCTTAGCTCTGGATATAGCACTCAAGGAAGCACTTGCAATATGGCGGGGTGCACACAAAGAGATAGTCAAGGACTGGTACCAATGTAAGCGATTACTGCACATCAGATTTGGCGCAGAATAGGGAAGCAACCAACTGCAGAGATATGATGGACATGGGACACCAGAAAAACACTTGGAGAAGTGTAGAACACTATGTAGAATGACACCACCAGAATAATGGCCTCACCACTTTATTCACACATTGGAAGGAATTCCACCAAATTGGTATGTAGATCAGGAATTGCGCAAAGGCACTACAAAATGGACAACATTACAACATAATTTTATATTCACCTTATCATTTGAACATGAGAAACCCAACATAGATTCAACACTCAAACAGATCAGAGGGGTAGAATTTATTCAAGAACCAAAGGTTGAACTCATAAAAGAGTACTAATAGCATAATAGACAGACGATGAAAGAACTATTGATGTGCTACCATGTACAAGAAGAAGCACCAAATGAAGATGACCCACACAACATTCAAATTATAGAAATTGAAGGAGAAAGGGAGGTGGAAGGTCCATCTCTTGAATCAAAATTAGTTTTTGCGCCAATCAAAGTGAAGAAAGTGAGTATTGGGAAAAATGACAATCCCAAAATGGCCAATATTGGGGATTATTGGGATGAATGGAAAGTAGAAAGAATAACAGAGTTATTGTGTGAGTACAGTGACATGTTCCCAAAAACCTTTACAGATATGAAAGGCATAGCATGAGAGCTAGGAGAGACGAAGATACCTCTCAAACCTTAAGCTAGATCAGTCAGACAACGACCATATCAACTGAACCCAATATATAAGAAAAAAGTAAAAGAAGAAATTCACAGAATGTTGGAGGATGGAATCATAGAACCAATGGAGGAATTTGAATGGGTAAGCCCTATGGTAGTTCATGAGAATAAGCAGGGATGGATAAGGATCTGTGTAGATATCAGGAAATTGAATGATGCTTTCCTACATTACCCTTTCCCCACCCCTTTCACAGATGAGGTATTAGAGAATGTAGGAGGTTAGGAAGCATACTCATTCACAAATGGATTCCCAGGCTACCATCAGATCAAGATAGCTACATAAGACAAGTACAAGACCATGTTTGCAATAGAATTGGGATCCTACCAGCACATAATCATGCCTTTTGGACTGAAGAATGCACCAACAATATTCATCCATTAGTTTTTAGAAGTATATTTGGATGATTGGACATTCTATAGTCTATTGAAAGGTCATGTAGAGGTATTAAGGTTGATGTTAGAAAGATGCAGGAAGTGTCAGATATCATTAAATATCAATAAGTGCATCTTTGTGACACCTTTTGGGGTACTATTGGGCCATATAGTGTGCAAATAAGGCTTTCTAGTAGATCTTGCCAAGATTGAAATGATTGTCAATTTACCACCTCCAAAATACGTATGTCAGTTGAAAGCAACATTGGGACACACAAGATACTACAAGAAATTCATAAAAGAGTATTCATGGATCATTGCATCGATGGAGAAACTATTGAGGAAAGATAGTAAATTTCAGTGGAATGAGGATTGCTAGCGAGGATTGGACACTCTAAAAGAGAGGATGGTAACAAAACTGATACTAGTATTCCAATATTGGGAAAATACATTTCCTGTGCATGTAGATGCATCAGCCATAGAACTTGGAGCTATTCTAGCACAGCCATGAGTAGGAGAGTTAGACCATCCTATAGAATTTGCAAGAAGAAAATTGTCAGAGTCAGAGAAAAACTACAATACTATAGAAAGAGAAGGATTAACAATGATATATGAACTACATAATTTAAGACACTATCTACTTGGAAAACACTTTAAAATGTTCACAGACAATTCTTATCTCAAATACCTAGTCAATAAGCTAGTATTGGCGGGGAGAATTTGTAGATGGTTACTGTTGTTTCAGGAATTTGAATTTGAAGTGATAGTCAAAATATGGAAGTTGAATGCAGGACCTGATTACCTGTCAAGAATCACCAATGGAGAGGAACCTATGAATTTACAGGATAAATTGCCTTATGCACAATTATTTTCAGTCCAAGTAGTTGATGAATATTTTGCTGACATCATTCAATACTTGAGTACATGGACCGCGCCACAAGAATTCAACACTACACAGAAGAAAAATCTAGTATTCATAGTTGCAGACTATCAATTGATTGCAGGACACTTATACAAGATGGGTGAATACAACATCTTGAGAAGATGTGTACCAGAACATAAAAGGCATAGGATTTTAGCAGAGGCCCATGAGGGAATAGCTGGAGGATAGTATGCAGAAAAAGATACCATGCATAAGTTATTGCTTGCAGGGATATGGTGGATGACCATCCATAGAGATGTAAAGGACTATTGCCAGATATGTGATGTATGCCATAGGGTTGTAAAAACTAATAAACAGGATGAGATTCCCTAAGACCACAAGTAACCTTGCAAGTATTCGAAAAATGGGCAATAGATTTGTGGTACCAATTAATCCACTAGAAAAAAGGTCAGGAGCAAGGTATATCATCACTGCGACAAAGTACTTAACGAGATGGGAAGAAGCAACACCAGTAAAATATTGTAGCACAGAGACAACAACATACTTCCTGTTTGAGCAAGTGATCACTAGATTTGGATTCCCAAGGATTTTGATGAGTGACCAAGGAACTCACTTCATCAATAGTAATATCAAGGATATGACTGAGGAGTTTGAATTCTATCATAAAAAGAGTACACCATATCATGCTCAAGAAAATGGAATAGTATAAGCCTTTAATAAGATCCTAGAGAATGCACTGACAAAGATCTTTAATGTCAACAGGGATGATTGGGACTTGAAGATACTAGGAGTATTATGGGCATACAGGACTACATGTAAAAAATTGATAGGTAGGACACCATTCAGGTTGTTGTATGGACAAGAAGCAATGGTTCCATTAGAATTTTTGGTACCTAGTCTGCGCATAGCAGCAATCACTAACATGACAAAATGAGGTGTAGTACAAGAAAGGCTAAGTCGGTTGATGGTGATGGAAGAAGATAGGATTCTTGAAGGATGCCACCAAGAAGTACATAAAGAAAGGGAAAAATATTGGCATGATAGACATATTAAAAGGAAGAGTTTAACGGAGGGAGTCCAAGTTTTGGTGTATGACAATAAATTTCTTCAGCACCTAGGAAAATTCAGAATGCATTGGTTGGGACCATATGAAGTGAAGACTATCACAGAAAGGGGGAGTTGTAAAGTTGAAATATTTAGGAGGTACAGAACTCAGAGGAATGATCAGTGGGAGTCGACTGAAACTGTATAGGGAGAGTCAACCTCCTAGTACTTAGGAAGTTACCACACAGTAAAGAGATATGTATATAGTGTTAAAAAAAAATTGGTGCCAGAAATCAGAAGACTGCGTGCAACAACATTGGGGTTACCATGCCAGACATTAGGAAACAACGCACAAAAAAATGGAATTAATGCGACGAAAATAAAAATTCCATGCACAATGGAGAAACAACATACCGCGCACTTGGAAAACTCAACGTGTCAAAAAAAGGACCAATGGTGAGAAAAAAGGAGAAAATTTGAAAAATGGCGGTTACGGTGAAAAGGCACCAACTAACAACAATTATGGGAAAAAAAGGAAATTAGAAAAATGGAGGCTACGATAAAGGCGCCAACTGGAAGTAATTATGAAATTCAATTTAAAAGTATGAATAAAGTGCCATTACATTAATGAACATTGGGGAAGCTTCTCTGAGAAGCTTCGTGACTTTCCTATATAAAGGGGAATGCAGGAAACATAAGACCCATTGTGAATTCATGAAATTATAGAGAGATGGAGCATGCATATTCAAAGTAAAATAAGACAGGGTGAACAAGTGAAGAGTTTGTCAATGAAAACAAACCACTACCCACGATGGCACCACCAAATATGGGTGCGTTGAGCCAAGAAAGGAGAAAAATATGGAGTAGTAGGGCACCACAGGAGGAAGCATAGCCTGAACAGGAAACCATACAACCCAAGGAATTCATCGATGTTGACGCAATTCCATCGTCGTATGAAGCTGCCATAAACCCTACACTAGTGGTGGAGGAAACTCAGGGTCCAATCGAGTCGACCATGGAATTTGACCCAATGAGCAGTGCGTAGTGTTGGTTGTGGAGCCTGATTATCTTCTTGATTAAGAGGTCCTTCCCTTCAGCCATGTTTATACCCCATGAATACTTTACACCCCAGAAATATGTAGACTCTTCCACACGGGGGAGTGGCCCCAGCGGGGGTTTGGGGGCAGCATCCCCTAATGGGGGTTCAGGGGCGAAGCCCCTGAATGAAAAATTGTCTTGTAAATGTATATTATAATTTCATTGTAAATCTGGACCGTTCATTATAAGGTCACATATCTAATAGTAGAAATTATGTTAGGGTTTTTTTCCCTAGAAGGCAACCCTCTGTTATGAGGGAAATGTATTGCGGCTATGCATTATGGCGAGTATTGTATTCTGAGAGAGGAAACTGTGAGAGAAAGAAGAGGAAGTTACAACAGGTTTTTCTGTAGGTTGTATCCCTTCATTTGTTGGATAATAATAAAGGAAGGACTTGGAAATTTCTCTAGTTGACATAGCCCACACCGGGTGAACCACATAAATTTGTGTCTCTATTTTATTGTATATCTTCTATGTTTTGTTTCCACATTTGTTTTATTTTATTTCTTCACGGTCCTGTTTTTCTAACAACTGGTATCAGAGAGAAAGGTAACTCACAGGAAAAGAGGGTTCCTGGTTCGAGTGGGAGCAATGTTGGAAGATGGAAAGTTTAGGGTCGAGAAATTTAACGGCCAAAACTATCAGTTATGGAAGATGAAGATGGAAGATTATATATATCAGATGGATCTATTCCTACCATTGGGTGGAGTAGCAAAGACGTCGACGACCATGAAGGATGAAGAATGGGATATTCTTGACAGAAACGCTCTAGGAATGATACGGCTGAGCTTGGCAGCGTCGATGGCTTTCAATATTTCGAAAGAAAAGACAACAAAGGATCTGATGGATGCGTTGGCTAAACTGTATGAAAAACCCTCGCCATCTAATAAGGTATTTCTAATGAAGAGATTATTTAATATGAAGATGTCAGAAGGTGGGTCTGTTGGAGATCATTTAAATGAATTTAATATGGTTACTAATCAACTAAGTTATGTAAAAGTGGACTTTGATGATGAGGTTAGGGCTCTTCTAATCTTGTGCTCATTTCCAGAAAGTTGGAACGGCTTGGTCGTGGCTGTAAGTAACTCTTTCTCTGGTTCAAATACTTTAAAATTTGATGATGTTTTTGGTGTTATCCTTAGTGAGGAAATCCAATGAAAAAGAACAGGTGAGACATCAGGTAATGCATTGAACATGGAGAATAGGGGAAGACAAAAGAATAGAGGAAAGGGCTCAGGGAACTATGGGAATTCTAGGAAGGGTAGATCCAAATCCAGACTTGGAAAGATAGAGTGTTGGAATTGTGGGAAGAAAGGACATATGAAGAATGACTACAAAGCTCCAAATAAACAAAGAGATGGACAACAGGAGAGAAATCAGGAAGCAAATGTAACAAGTGATGTGTTACAAGACGCTTTGATTCTTTTTGTAGATAATATTTCCGAGTCTTGGGTAGTAGATTCAGGGGCTTCATTTCATGCCACGCCCCATTAGAAACATTTTCTAGATTATGTTCAAGGTGATTTTGGACAGGTTCATTTGGGTTATGATGCACCATGCAAAATTGTTGGAATGGGAAAGGTAAAAATAAAGCAATGAAATGGAAACCAATGGTTGTTGAAAGAGGTAAGACATGTTCCATATTTAAGGAAAAATATAATTTCAACAGGGCAGTTGGAAAGTGAAGGTTGTGTATCCATATTTACAGATAAGACGTGGAAGGTCATCAAAGGATCATTGGTGATAGAAAAATTAGAGATGGTAGGTACATTGTAGTTATATACTGGTAATACTAACTCTTCTATATCTTTAGCTTCTACAGTAGTGGATACAACATTGTGGCATCATAGGTTAGGACACATGAGTGAGAAGGGTATGCAGATACTTCACAAAATAAATTTGTTGCTGGATCTTAAACAAAATGATTTGGATTTCTGTGAGAATTGTGTTTATGGAAAACAGAAGAGAGACAGATTTCTCAGAGTCGAAAAAGAAAAGAAGAATGAAAGGTTAGAGCTTGTGCATACAGATGTATGGGGACCAGATCAGGTATCATCTCTTGGTGGCTCTCGTTATTATGTTACTTTTATTGATGTTGCAAATAGAAAAACTTGGGTTTATTGCATTCGACAAAAAAATGATGTTTTTGATAATTTTAAGAAATGGAAAGCTTTAGTTGAGAATGAGACAGGAAAAAGTTTGAAGTGTCTTAGATCAGATAATGAAAGTGAATATTGCAGCAAGGAGTTTGATGATTATTGTTCATACCATGGGATTTGTAGAGAGAATACAGTTCCAAGAACACCACAATAAAATGGTGTGTCATAAAGGATGAACAAGACAATCATGGAGCGTGCAAGGAGTATGAGATTGCATATCGGTTTTTCCTTATAGTTCTGGGCAGATGTTGTAGATACTGTTGTTTACTTAATAAACAGAGGACCTTCAAGCTCTTTGGATGGTAGAATTCCAGAGAAGGAATGGACAGGAAAAAGGGTAAACTATTCTTTTTTGAAAACTTTCGGTTGTGAAGCATTTGTCCATATTCATAAAGAAAATATAACAAAGCTTGAGTCTAAATCCAAGAAGTGTACCTTTACTGGATACGGTGTTAATGGTTTTGGTTATCAATTATGGGATTATGAAAATAACAAAATCATTAGGAGTAGAGATGCCATATTCAATGAGAAGGTCATGTACAAAGATCAATTGCAGGGAAAGAAACATGAAGAACAAAAACAAGAATACACAGTGCTTGATGAGATCACTGAAAAAGAAATTCCAAAGGAACCTGAAAATCAATATGTACAACAATAGGAGCAACAAGTACCTCAAACACCTGCAAGTGTTGTTAGAAGATCTACCAGGTTAAGTATACCCCCTGAACGATACTCTCCTTCATTGTATTATTTATTGTTGACTGATTCTGGTGAACCAGAATGTTATGAAGAGGCAATG
>WSFP011431685.1:0-21560 GCA_009831015.1 Picea engelmannii | reverse complement strand
CCCCCTTGAACATCACTATGGTGAAAATAAAGAATGGGTCCCGACTACGAGGCCATGTTAGGTACCCAAATACAAAAGATACACTGAAATAAAAAAGGAAAGAGGGAAAGCCTCATGGGAACAAAACCCTCCCTCAAATTACAATACATAAAATAAAAAATGAGAAGGAACAAAAATAGTTTCTAAGCAACCCTGTCCTTCACTCCAAGAAGACCTCGCAACTTTGCAAGTTTGTGTTTGTTGAATATTTTGTTGAAGATGTAGATGTTTTCACGGATATGATGAAGTATATGCACCATTGACATGTCCACACATATCCACTTTATCTTCTTGTAATGAAAAATATCCAAATAAAGTTTGGATGAAATTTTGAAAACCGTACGGTCGTTTCTGGAAAAATGCTAAAATTTTGTTTATTTTGAAACGATCATAACTTCAGTTCCCAGACTCCATTTTGGATGATTTGGTTTTTGAAATTGGATATTTTCCCAAGAGGAATTCAAATATCCAATTTGTTTCTAAAAATGTTTATCAGAAAATATCAGAATGATGTCTGATGTGCACGACTCTCTTTTTGTCTCCTGACATGCATGCATGGTGCATGCAAAAGTGTCTGCATGTGACTCCTGAGATGCATGCCATATATCTTCCACATGAATTTCAGAAAATAAATATAAAATGGAGTAGACATCATCTTTAGTTATTGGAATACTAATTTCTACAAAAACGTTTGTAGAAGACTCTTCATAACAAGAGCCTTGATCTTCTGATGGATTCTCTTCTGGCTCTATCTGTTCAACCTCCTACATGAAATATTCATAATATTCTTTATTCCTAAATAGAACCTCCATTCTGGTCCATAATTCATTTGGAGTTAATCCTTGTGATTCTTCATATACTTGATGGAAAAGTTCGGGAGAAACAAACATGCCGATACTTCCTATGGCCATATCTTGTCTATTGAGAAAGTCGATTTTCTCATCGACAAAATCAACCTCTACTTCCATTTCCATAGTAATTTGGTATAAGCTTTTACATCTTAGCAGAGTACATTTTTTTGGATTCCATTCCAAATAGTTATGAGGCGTGAGACGTATTTCTGGCGAATAATCCATCTTTTTGTTGTCTTCAATCTTTCGTACCTACAAAAAATGATTTGGTTTAGCTTTTGCTTAGAAGTCTCTTGGCTCTGATACCATGTAAATGTGTTGAACCTACACATAATAGATCTAGATAGAAAATACTACACACATTTGCAGAGAGAAATTGAGAAATAAGAAGCAAGATAGAAAGAATGGAAGAATTCTCATTAACTGTATTCCACACTCAAAGAGTGAATAATTTACAATATATATAGAATAAATGAGTAAATAATGAACCATAGTGGTGGTCTAGATTGATCTGGACACACACCAACAGTTACAGGAGTGAACTGCCACCTAGATGAGTTAACTAGTCAACTAGTCTTCAGTTAACTGACTGAACAAAGAGTAGTGAGTTGGTGATGATCCCAATGTTGTATGGTGACAAAACCAATGAAAAATCTAAACTCAACTCAACTAGTCAAACTAAAGTGTCAACTGAAAGAGAATATTCTCCAGGTCGAATATTCTCTCCTAAAATATAGGAGACTCGATAATGACTAATTATGACTAATAAACAAGGAAAAACCTTAGGAAAAAGAAATCCTAGGTGTGTGTGAAGTAACTCCAACACTCAGATCAACTCTCTCAAAAAATTCACAATGCCAAAAAATCATCGGGGATTGGCGATCGATGATATGATTGTTGTAGACAAAAACGATTGTCTTGATTTTTCTGGATTTCCTCGACCCCAATAAAGCGCATCGGTCATCAATGATTTCTTTACGTTCTTTGTTAACGTCTATCCTTCCCATATTTTTGTCGGTGCCAAAAGGGATGAGCTATCTCTTGAAACTTTGTGTGACTAACTTATGAAAACCCAAACTGCCTTCTGTCAATGCCAATGGGGATCGACACTCAATGATTTTTGTAACTGTGGTTCCCTTTATTGCTTGAATTTTTTCAATGTCGAACCTGAGCGCGTCAAATGCAGTGTCGATTCTCAATTCGAGTGTTAAGTTATTTTATACATTGAGTTTCAAAAATTCAAAAAACATGACTTGATGATAAGAGTCCTGAAAACAACACAAAGATAAACCATTTCCTGAAGTGAAATCAATTCAGATAGTGAAGAAAACAAGTGGTACCCAAAAATTGATAAAATTTCATAAGGCTTTTTAGGATGTGTTGAGTGCTCAACATATTGTTGTCTAGATTTAGGGGAGGTGATGATAAGAACAAGAATTCTATTGCATAGCATTGTGTTTTTGGGAAAATGAAAAGTAATGGGAATATTTTGATTAAAAATGTGAGGGACCTCCCCTTAAGAATTATCTTATTAACCATTACTCGAGTTGCAAGAAGTGAATCTTCTCATTTGGCCACCAACTCTCATATTCAATATGCAATTTATTTTATGGCTCCAACAATGTTCAACTGGTGCGAGGAATTACTTGAAAGCATGAAGGATCAATTGACAAAGTAAAAGATTGTTCGATTGAAGTAGTTTGGTTATGAGTCAATTTTAGTCTCTTTCTTCTTGGAAAGAGTTCAACTTTTTCACTTACAATCTATGGTGTTGGATGAAGACCTCGACCCATGACAATATTGAATGAAGATGTGGGTCAACCTGATGACGTGCAATGGTGGTGGTCCCATATTCTCCTACACTAAGAATTTCTTCAAATGGATGAAGAAACAACTCATTATGGTAGCGGACTATGCCTATGAAGGAATTGATTTCCAAGGAGATCCAAATCTAATCCTTCCAGGGGTATCAGTGGACTGATGCAGGTAAAAAAGAAACCATTCTTTCAATTTTTATTTTATTATATATATTTTTATGTGTATTGAGACTAATTTGGATTTCAACATGCACATATTGGACTATCCAGACCATATGGGGCCTCATCAATCTAGAGGCATAGTGATATAGGTTCTATGATGGCTCAAAACCATAAGATAGAAAAGGAGCTCAAGGATATTGAGAATAACCTCAAGGGAATGGATATGGGAATTCGAGACATTCAAATTGCTTACCTACCATGTTAGTACCAATGGAACATGGCAGAGATTTTTGGACGTATAGCTTGTCTTCTTCCGAGGGTAGATCAAGTAGTAGTGTGCTATCATGAGCACTATTTTTAGGTTTTCTTTTAGTATTTTTTTACCATTGACATGTATGTATATGAAATCCATAGGCTTGGTGTTGTCTCAACACATTTTGTAAACTTTTTGGAACCTTAATATAAAACCATTTCTACTTTTTTATTATTCAGTGAAAAGTGTGCATGTGATCTTTATAAATGTTGCAAATGTCTATCTAATACATGGTTAGATAAAGTGTCTATCAATGTATTTATAATTCTTGTAATATGTTGAAATTTTAAATCATCAAATTTTCTTTCCAAGAGGAGAACCCTTAAATATACCCCTAACCAAGTATAACTTCGTATAGAGTAGATGTTACTTAACTATAGTACCATGAGTTGAGAGTCAATTCATATAGCTAAGAGTTTAATACCAAGTGAAATGGATTCAATTAATAGTTTAATGAATGCACTATATTCCAAAATATTATTAGTTGCACATCCAAGGAATATACCATGTAGACTTATCATCTCATCTATGGGAATGTAGATTGCCCATGCATTAGATGCAAGGTTCTGGGTATTGCAGCTACCACCATCATCAAATCCAACATAAGTTAGAGGGGATGTCAACATCTACAAATCAATAACAATTCAAGATAATAAGTATGCATAAATCGATGAAAAAGGAAACAAAATCACACTAAAGTGTGCTTCAATATTTGCGAAGAAATTATGTAGAATCACTCTAAGCATAGTATCATTTAAGGTAAATCCCATTCCTAGGTTCACCCAAAGAAACTCCATCATAATCCACCAGCTCATAAGCCCCTTTTTCTAGCACACATTTAACAAGGTAAGGGCCATGCCACATGGGATCAAATTTTCTAGCTCCTAAATTTTCATGATCCTGGTCATATAGTAGGACCAAGTCACTTCAGAAAATAGACGAGGTCTAACGGTTTTATCGTACTAAGTTTTGACACATTTTTACGAGTTTCATTGTTCGGGGTGTCATCACAATGAGTTTCATCTAGTTGTGTCAAATGTAAAAGGAATTCTTCTTCGACTGAGGTATTATGTAGCAATTTGATGGCTAGTTTCAAAGATGTATTTCACATTCAATCAACAACATGACTTCTAAACCATACACCAACTAAAATGGTGTAAAACCTGTAGTTTGTTTAACTGAAGTTTGATATGCCCATAATACCCCCCCAAAAAAATTATGCCAATTCGATTTGTGAATCTGATGCAGAAGCATTGCTCCAACTCAACAACACGTCAACAGTTAGTGCAACAATGGACTAGGAGGGAGAAGATTTCAAGGAAGGCGAAGCACCATCCTTTTCATTTTGAGCTTAAATTTAAAATTTAATACAATTAAAGTTTGAAAAGGCTCAAGGAAGTCCAAGTCATTGTATTGTATAAGGATAAATATAAATCTCCTTTAATGGGTTGTAGTTGTACAGATTTTGAGCATAACCTTGGTTCTAAATATATAAATGAATATTTATTGTAATAAAGACTTAGTTGTAGTATTCTTAAATGTGATATGAAATCAATAATATATTATAGAGTGAAGGCTCGAGAATCCCCTCATGTATAAATATATGTAATCTATGACTAAAATAGGTTGTTGAAGAGAGTTGTAAAAGGGTTGCTGGCAATTTTTGAGAGAAAGAGTTGAGACTCTATTGTAGTCCATTTGTGTACACATTGTAAAAATCATTTTGTTTTAATAGAAGAGATGATTTCCCTGCATATGACCTTCCGTGTGTATTTTCTGAATGAATGAATGTTTATTGTGTGTGTTTGTGAATTCCATGAATGTATGAATGTTACCTTTGAAGGGATAGATAGGATTCTATGTATGTAGTTCTCTGAGTGTTTTGCGCTCTCACAGTTGTGCAAGGAGTGCACACCATAGTTGTTGAAAAACTCTGTGAAGATAGTGCAAGGAGTGTGCTAGAACTCTATTTCGAGCTCAGGAAGAGCGTTCCAGGTGGGCACACCAGAATAGGTCTCAAACTCAGAAGGGAAGACTATGAAAGGAAGTGCACATCAGAGTCACTAAAGAGGCAGAGGAGCTAGTGCAAGGAGTGTGCAAGAACCCGTTTAAAAATTATGTGAGAAGATTTCCAAGTGGGAAAACCATAATGTTAATCTCAAAAGGAGAAGTGTAAGTTTTCATAGAGAAAGTGCAAGGAGTGTGCCAGAGGTCAAGTGTTCAAGTAACAAGCTCAGGACAAAGATCATGAGTGCCAGGAGGGAACGAGAAAATATTAAGGGAATAAAGGGCCAAGACCCTGTGAATTTAGAGAAATTACAATATCAAGAGATATAGTGCAAGTGTGTACAGAGTCTCTACAAGGTGTGCAGAGACCAAGAACCTTTAAATTCTAGATTTTTGGAGAAGCACAAGGAGTGTGCAGGTTACCTTCAAAGGTCACAAGTTTAGAAGAGATAACATCGACATGCACAATGCCTATGTAGGGAGTGTATAAGGAAAAAACAATCAAAGTCCCAAACTCGAGGAGAAGCACAAGTGTGTGCTCACACTTCATTGAAGTATAGAACAAGCTCAGTGGGTGCAGCGTGAATAGAGACCAAGGATTCGACCCTGTAGAGAATATTCAAAGGATGAGCCTTTAAAAGATCAATAAAATTCCTTCATTGAGGGGGAAGTGAAGTTGTTTTCAGAAGAGTATCTACAAATGCCATTGGATTGGCCATGGAAACATATATGGAATGTTGGATCTAAGTCCTGACTAGAGGAGGAGTGCACAAGGATGGAGAAAAGATCCCAACTTTTAGATCTGAGTGCAAGGATAAACAACCATTGGATCTAGTTAAGTAGCATAGTCAATAACCCATTTAAATCCTCTAGACTTCACGAGTTTGACAATTCTCATGTGTTTTTGTATGGAGGGCATGAGTCTCCCAAAGTCTGGAAGCCCAAAATTAATATGAGTCATTGATAGATGATGGATGCTTGTCCAAGGATCGATCGTATCCGAAATTTCAGTGGTCCAGGTGAAATGGGTCGTTATTGCATGCGGGGAAAGGCAAAAAATCTTATGGCAAGTAATTTTGAGGGTTCAAGAGGAGATTGAGGGCTTATTCAAATCCATAGAAAAACGATCCTTAGACCAACAGGTCACACAAGCCCCGAGAGGAGGTGGGGTTTGCATCAAGTGGTATTAGAGTGGATTTTTGTCTCTAGACAATAGAAAAAGGAGAAGAAGACACAATGTTGATGATTTTTTGTGTATGAAGATATGTTTGTAGATAGAAGAAACCAAACTTGAGAGGAAGGTAGAGAAAGAAAATGGATATTGAAGGCTAGAAGCAAGGTCAAAGAGGAGACCGCAAGAATATGAGCTGTGAATATATGGATAAAGAGCTCAAGGAGACCCAGGAGAGGCTTGATAGGATGACGTAGAAAATAAAGCAAGAAGCACAAGGAAGTTGGATGTACGAGTGGCCCATGAAAAGGAAGGGAAGTTGGCCTATCTAGAAGTTGATTTCGAGGAGGTAGAAGAAGATGTTGAGGATATGGTTGAGGCAAGTTGAAAACCTCAGTGACACAAAGGAGAATATGGTGTTCATTTGTGAACTATAATATAGAGAGAGCCTCAGTGATGAGGAAGAGAGACCAATTGAAGATATCATATATTTCAAGGAGGGAAATGAGGAGAGATCAGTTGAAGATCTCATAGACTGCCAGGAGGGAAGGAAAGAAAATTAAGGTTTATAGGTGGGAAAGGAGGAGATGAGATTGTCTGAGAGTCTCGAGAACTCAGAGAAGATTTCAGATCAGAGAGGAGTGTTGAAATAAGAGAAGAAGGAAGAGGAAGGAGAGAATCCTCATGAGCATGAAGATTCATTTGGGGTTGCATACCATGTGAGTGAATACGATGAGAAGTTGAATACTTCAACTCTTGAGGAGGAAGATCAAAGGTGAATTATGATCATTGGAAGGATAAGTATATTCTTTCCAAGCATCCCAACAGGGCCAATGCATGTGTTACACATGAAGAAGTGATGTAGGAGGAATCTTAAAAATAATCCATGAGGCCAAATGTTTTTAAAAGTAACAGTGCATGTGTTGTAGGTGGAAGAGAAGAGATACATCCAACAAATACTGCCATGAATAAGGACAAGGAGAAGACATTAAAATTTTCCTAAGTGATGAAAGAAGAGCATCTTTCAAATAAATTGATCACTCAGTGGGAGAAGGAGTTGAAGTTACTGGAGGATTGGTTAAGAAATTTAGAGACATAAAAATACTGCCAAAAGGATGTGGTC
Source organism: Picea engelmannii (assembly GCA_009831015.1). Lineage (NCBI taxonomy): Eukaryota > Viridiplantae > Streptophyta > Pinopsida > Pinales > Pinaceae > Picea > Picea engelmannii. Next base: position 14,077 of record WSFP011431685.1, on the reverse strand, counting down.
ATGAGGAGTGGATAATAATTCCACTCTGAGGAGCAGCTGGATGAATCTAGACTTGTACCAGCACAAAGAGATGACAAAAGAGAAGAGGAACTGGTAGAGTGAGAACTGTCAGAGGAGTTGGTTGAGAAGAAAATCAATAACATTGTTGTATAAGTGGAATATGTAATGGAGAGGAAATCCAATGCCACAGGAGATGAAGTCAGCATGGGAGATCAGAGTGTAGGAAATGAAATGAAACAAAGAGGTCTGGAAGAGAGGATCCAACCAATGAATAAGTTAGACAAATAAATAGAAGAGATAAGGTGGTTGACATTGGAATTAGCAGAGAATACAGTCAACAAAATATGGAGGCTAACCAGAGAACAAGTTGTAGCATAAACATGAGAACAACATCAACAACAAAGAAGAGGAGAAGGTGGAAAACTTAGAGTTAAAGTTTGGGACCTAGGAGGATCTCAACAACAACAACAATGGAGCTATGAGAGGGAGCTCATGATTTTTGTCATCATGGGAGTATGATGCAGAAGAATCGCTCCAACACATCAACAAGTCAACATCTAGTGAAACAGTGCACTAGGTGGGAGTGTATTTCATGGAAGGAGAAGCGCCAACCTTCGCATTTAGAGATTAAATTTAAAATTTAATGTAATTAAAGTTTAAAAAGGCTCAAGGAAGGGAAATTCATTGTATTTTATAAGGATAAATGTAAATCACCTTTAATGGGCCATAGTATTGTGAGTGGGAAATCCTTCTATGGACTAGCACTTAGGGTTAGATTATGAATGCAGAAAAGACCTAAAGATCTCTACTTTCTACCGTCGCCCCTGACCTAATCCCCATTATTCTTAGGAAAATACATAGTTAAATGAGCATACCTTATTACAGGCATTTGATGTATATCCCTCCTTACGCTTGATCATTTTTTGATTACATCTCTCCTCCTAAGGCTGACTTGCATTCACATAAAACAAACAACAAACTCCACATGCATTTGATCTATAGATTAATGGGTTAGAGATTTGAATAAACAAGTATACAATAAATCATAAAAACCTCATATGGTGGGACAGGAAAAGTATCTCTTTATTATTAACTTCAACAAATCAACTTACAATGATGAAGCCGACTACTACTCCATGAACCTGGTCCTAGGCTCCTCTTCTACTGTCCTTCAACTTCTTTGCTCTATCTTTCTCTTTGCACAAGGTTAAAGGGTTGGGAAAAAGGGAATATTCAATTGGGTATAGTTTCTTTACTATGATTCTCCTCTTCCAAATAAGACCCCTAACCCTTCTTTTATAGGCTAGAAGAAGCTAGGTATTTGGGCGAACCCTCAGCCATGCATGGCTGGAAGGTTCAGTTAACTCACCCAAAGTTGTGTGTTCCATTGGAAACTTTCCTTTTTTCGTTATTTTGTAGGTACACGCAGGTTGTTTTGGGTCAACGAGTCTGTACATGCCTACAGTAATAGAGCAGGGTGCCTGGGCCTTTATAAAATGTGTTTTTAAGAAGAGTTGTTTAGCAATGTTTTGGAAAAGAAGGAATTTGAGATGGCCTACTGCGAGGTAAGCTTGTATGGTGAAAATTAGGGTTATAACATATGGCCCCTAATGTGTGATGTTAGAAGAGCATCAGCCGAAATACATTACCAATCTTTACTGATGTGCTGAACAAGTGAGCCAAGGAATCAGAAATCGGGAGGCATTGTCTGCAAAAATAACAATTGTCTCATCGAGGCGGGCATACCCATGCTCGAGATAGAATAAATGCATGGCTACCAACCAAATACACTGTATATCCATTCCATATAACTATACAAAGTGTAGCTATGAACAATACACAATGAAGCTACATCTCGAAATCAAAAAGATATACATTTAGAGTATCCATCTTCTTAGAAGATGATAAGTCCTGATGGCTGGATATGAGGTCTTCAGAGCTCGAGAAACAACTTCAAAATCTTCAAAACTCGGGTAGGAGTGTAATATGAGTGAACAACTTCACTACCTAGAGGTCTTCAACGGCTCATCGGTCATGGACTAGAGAATTTTGGTGATCAGACTAAAGGCTTCTTTGATTTCGAACAAAGACTTGATTGGACGCTCAAGATGGTCGGGTATGAGGGCAAGAGACAAACTGTAGAGGGGCTGACTTAGGCTTGGTAAAACCTTCCCTTGGACAACAACATGAAAAATGATGAGACTTAGTCAGCATGGAATTAATCATAAGTTTGTGAGGCAGGAGGCAACACAAACTCTCCATATGTTTGGAGGAATAACCAAATGGAGGAGGACACATCTCTATTTAGCGAGAACAACTTCCTAAGGTCGTATTAAATCCCATAGTTTGACGAACAAATGGACAGATGTGCTTTATCCAAGGGCGAATTATTGTGCTGCCAATAAGGAAAATACTTTTCCCTTCCTCTTTTTGGGGTATATTTGATTTTTTTGTCTTTTTCAATGATTTTGGAAAAAAAAATAAAGGAATGTTACATTACAATGGAGGAACAAGTGTTACAAACATACAATTTCAAGGTGCAAAGACAAGACTAATGTTCAGAATAATGATACTCAAGAAAAATCCTCCCGAGGCCAAGGGTGTTAAGACGCAGAGGCAACATACTACAAGGCTTGCGTATAAGGTATGCTTCATATGGTTCAGATGGGAGCAACATGGAGCCGACATTTAGACCAAAGATGCAGGTATGCAAACGTGCTTAACAAAACACACAATGGTAACGTCCTTCGATGTAAGTTTAATGAGCCCAAAGAAGGTAAGATTGGTGGTTTTTCATATTTAGAGAGTTTGAAAAAATGCAAAAGGAGACTCCATTGGGGTACCTTTTTCGAAGATAGTCTAGTCGGTTCGAAAAAGGGGTAAACTAGCACCGAGAAGACGTCTATTCAAAACCATTTTAACGAGTTTGAGAAAGACAAGATCACTCGGCCATTTTTTCATTTTTAAGGAGTCTGAAAAAAGCTTAACTATGGACTCCATCAGGAATGTTCTTCTGGACCAGTTTAACGAGTGTGAGAGAAGAAGGTCACTCGATGATCTTTTCAATTTTAGGGAGGCTGAAAAGAGCTTAACTATGGACTCCGTGGGGGTTCCTTTTTCATAAATTTAGTCCCTCAGGCCCAAAAAAGGGTTAAAATGATACCTGAGAGTACTCTTCTAGAGAATTGAAGTTCCATAGAGTATACCTTTTTTCATACAATTGACCGTCCGGACCAAAAAATGGGTAAACTACCATCGGACAGACGTGACTTCAAATTTCAGTTTAATGAGCGTGAAAGGCCACAAGATCGCTCGACAATCTTTTCATGTTTAGAGGGTCTGAAAAGGGCTTAAAAGAAGACTTGATATAAGGAATGTTCTTCTAGACCAATTTAACGAGTGTGAAGAAACAAGGTCACTCGACAATCTTTTCATATTTAGGGAGTCTAAAAATGGCTTAAAGAAGACTCCATGGGGGCTACAACTCATGTATGAAACTGGTTCAGGTAGAGCCCACTGCTAGGCTCAGACCAGGAGTCTCTTCGATAGTCAACTTGGGAAGTCTCCCAAAAGGGAAGAAAACAAAAACCATGGTGTAAGTCCTCCTGTGGTATAGAAACCGTAGTCATGGCTTCAAGGATAGCGTCAGCTGAAGGTAACTCAAAATCTTAGAAATCATGCAAACGAGGGTCGACAGTCCCAAAGGGTGAAGTAAATTTAACATACTCCATATGACAATGGAGGTTCTGGCCAGGACTGGTAGAGTCTATCAGCGAAGAATCACAAGCACGAGGGGTTGAGGGTATACAAACAACAAGATCAGACTCAGAAGGATACTCAAGCCTACTTGGACCAAGAGGGGGAAACAAGGGCTCCCATGCCCCCATTGGATAAACCAATGGATCAATTGTTGAGACCAAGTCTCGAGAGGGAACACATGATTGCATAGGTTCCTACTCAGAAGTAATTGAACATCGAGGATAAGATGCCACATAATTAACCCGTGGTAGGGTAGAGTCTACATGAATGCTAGGAACATATAAAGGGGTAGTCTGAAACAATGCCAAATTAGGATGGTGATTATCATATGCCAACTGGTCGATAGTGACAATGCTTCCATTATGAGGGAAATGCATCACACAGAAGAGTGTAGACACCACAACATTCATAGCATATACATAATCACGCCCGAGAAGCATATTGAAATCTAACAGGCCTTGTACCACTATAACATTGACATGGAAAATCTTCCCACCTAACGAAATAGGAAACTGAGGAAGAACCCCCAAATATTCACTAGGACGTCTGTCAAGAGCCAACAGTTCATGCGAAGAAGACACAAGTTCAAGAGATCCCAAGACTTTTCAAACCGAGGAGGATAAAATACTTGCAGAGGCTCCTTCATCCACAATACATCGATAAATGTTTATTTTATTAACATCAACCCTTATTTGAAAAGGTGTGATAGAAGGAAGAGGAGGCTCAACAAGGTCATTCCAATCAAAGGAAACCATCCTAGGAATTTGAGGGGGTGTACTCAGAACGAGTGGAATGCCCCTTTGTTCTGAAAGTACCGAACTAGAAATGCTAAAAACATAGTCGATAGACACGTCACTCCCCAAAAGAAGAGTGGGATCATCTGATGATTGCATTGGCATGACCCTTTTGACAACCTATGGCTGAATAGGCTGCGAGACTACATTGTCTAAAGGTACCTCACCCTCCAACAGAGGAGTGGGATCAGCCGATGACTGCATCGGTATGACCACTTTTGCAACCAATGGATGAATAGGCTGCGGGACTACATGGTCTAAAGGTACCTCACCCCCTAGAAGAGGAGTGAGATCAGTCAATGACTGGATCAGCCTGACCACTTTCACAACCAAAGGTTGAATAGACTATGAGGAAACCTCAAAATACTCAGGATTAGAAGAGCTTGCAGACAGGGACCACAATATTTGTACATCTGGAATGTCAAGGCACAAATGAGTAAGGTGATATCCCTTGCAAAGCTTAAAAGGGAACTTAGTATTACACCCTATCCGTCTAGGTTTCTCAATAGAATTAATGCCCCCAACATGACTAGAAGTGGTTGGTTTCACATCTCCAACATGACTTGCATAGGTTGGTGATGGGTCGATAACATGACTCACAAAGGCTACAGACCTATTTCCAGTATGACTAGTAGGGACTGGACCTTTTCCCCCAACATGACTTGCAGAGGGTGGGTGATTTCCCCCAACATAACCTGTAGAGACTAGGTGTTGGTCTTCAACGTGACTTGCAGAGGTTGTCGACCTATCTCTAACATGACTCGCAGAGGTTGGTGATTTATTCTTCCTACTCTTCCTCTTTATATTTCATTTAGACTTCTGTTTACTAGTAATTGTACTTTCACCAGAGACGGGAGAAGGAGGAGGAGAATACTTTGCTGACAAAGAAACGTCAATAGGGTGCCCATGACTTAAGGTTCTTAACTTAGAAGCATCAAGAGAATTTGGGACATTTGTAATGGTACCCAACCAAACCGATAGTCCCACATTCAACCCAGGATGTACAAAGTGGCCATCAAAGGGACACCAATGTTTCTGAAGAAGGGAAAAGCACAAGAATCCCCTTACGAAGGGGCTCCTTGGTTGGTATCGTCGAGAACTTTATCCATGAAGATCTTATGCACAGGTTCTGCTCTTGTGGGATCATTCAAATCTATAAAATTCTCACACTGACTCTAGCGAACCAGTGGTATCAAAACAACACCTATATAAAGAGGTGGATCCACATTTCTAAGCGCAAGAACAAAAAATCCTCACGACTGGAAAAGTGGGCAGTCTACCACCCTAGGTCAGAGACCCAAATAAATGACTAACTAACTCACTATGGAAAACTAGGGAACACATAACACACACTAGAAAAAATCCTAAAGGAAAATCAGGCAAACGACTAACTAGTTGGAAGAACAGTTACACCAACCAACACTAGAGAAACTTACCGGTGCAAGTTCAACTCGAACACGAAAGAACCCTTATGGTATAATATACAAAGTGTGGCCCGATGTTTGTCCTAGGTACCATGGTATACCCCTGCAATCACATGTGTATGTCTCTAAAAAAGATAGGCAATTAGGTTGTCAGCGCGCGAACAGTCACCAGGCAGGTATAGTCGAAAGTCGGGTAGACCACAATGAGCAGGGTATTGAGCCCAAAACCTGTCAAGGGTATCGAAGGCAAGTGGTCCAGAAGAAAACTGAGGACCTCGAATAGATTTGAGACCCACGAAGCTCCGTGGAAAATGCAATCGACAGAATCCCAAGACAAGCCCTCTATATGTGTTCTCCACTACGATTGGTCCAGCTTTGGAGTAGTTATCTATGCTACCTTTCTTCACGCGACCTCATGTTTAGCCCCTATGTTAGAGGGGGGTCCCAGATAAATTTCATTATATTGGACTTTGACACTCCCTATCACAGACTCTTATGTGTGTTTTGCAGCCTTGAAGAGTTTCCTCTCCAACCTAAATCAAGGCTCTAGCCTAGACTAGCTGATGAACCCTATAAAACATAAAGTCAAGTTGATTTTAATTAGTGTTGTTTTTACTGTCTTGATTTACTGAAAAGGGTATGGTGGTTCAATTGATGGTGTTAAGACTCTTGCAAAAAAATGATGAAACTTACATGAACACCGACAAAGAATGATTATATTTCTTATTTTTTTTCTTTTTGAAATGCTTTTAAAATTAGAAGAAAACACAAGATTATGCTAATTTCTTTTCTTTTCAAAATAACAATGCAAAGAAAATGCCAGGAAAGAAAGAGATCTAAGAAACTAAGTTTTTTTTTATATTTTCTTCTAATCAAAAGAAAAAATTCAAGCTAAAAATAAGTTTAAAAAGCTAGGAAACAGAAGAAATATTTTAATGAAAAAACAAGCTATTGTTATGATAAAACCCAAGTTACTGAATGCTATGACAAAGACCCAGAAACTTGAGAGGTATAACTCTTGATAAGGAAGAGGATGACTGCCTCTCCTAAACAAAAAAATTCTCTACAGGTACGTGACTGATAGTTCAACAACAAGCGTGTGCACGCGAGTTGTGTAAAGTCAGGGCATGTGTACACACATACTGGCCTTATACAAGCTGCGTGTACCTATGAAACTCTTCAAAAATGAAAATACAAGCAATCAAACACTGGAAAAGACTACTGGTATTGAGAACCAAAATCTCTTGAAGACTCAGAAACTTACTTTAACAGAAAAATAAAACAATTGAAGGAAAATTTCATAGAAAAAAACCAACATGAGGTGAAACCTAAGCTACAGACTGCAAGCAACAAAGACTAGAAATAGTTCCAGAAAAACCCTAAGAAGGACTACTTCTGACAGGAAAGAGGATGACTACCTCTTTAAAAGCAATTTTCTGGAATCTACACGTGACTGTCACTTCCTCAGCTAGCATTTACACACAGGCTGTGAGAATGTAGGGTGTGCGTACATGCATGTAAACCTTATACAACCCACATGTACCTCTGTGGGTCTTGAAAAGATTACAGTCAGGCAAAGAAACATAGATAAATAGTATGGAAGACCAGAATTTTTGTTATCTCAGACTTTTGTAGAAACTTTAAAAACAGGGAAATGAAACGAGTTCTTAAAAATACCCAAAAATATCCCCACGAACCCTAGAGACTTCCCCAGTATGGTCACCAATTCTATTGTGGGTGGGAAATCCCTCTACGGACTAGCACTTAGGGTTATATTATGCATGCATAAAAGACCTAAAGATCTCTACTTTCTACCGTCGTCCCAGACCTAATCCCCATTATTCATAGGCAAATACATAGTTAAATGAGCATACCTTATTACGGGCATTTGATGTAGATCCCTCCTTACTCTTGATCATTTTTTGATTACACCTCTCCTCCCAGGGCTGACCTGCATTCACATAAAACAAACAAAAATCTTCGCATGCATTTGATCTATAGATTAATGGGTTAGAGATTTAAATAAACAAGTATACAATAAATCATAAAAAACTCATATGGTGGGACGGGAAAAGTATCTCTTTATTATTAACTTCAACAAATCAACTTACAATGATGAAGTCGGTCGCTACTCCACGAACCTAGTCTTGGGCTCCACTTCTACTATCCTCCAACTTCTTTTCTCTATCTTTCTCTTTGCACAAGGAAGGCTAAAGGGTTGGGACAAAGGGAATATGCAATTGGGTATAGTTTCTTTACTATGATTCTCCTCTTCCAAATAAGACCCCTAACCCTTATTTTATAGGCTAGAAGAAGCTAGGTATTTGGGCGAACCCTCGGCCATGCATGGCTGGAAGGTTCAGTTAACTCACCCAAAGATGTGTGTTCTATCGACAACTTTCCTTTTTTCATTCTTTTGTAGGTACACGTGGGTTGTTTTGGGTCAATGAGCGTGTACACGTGTGCATTAATAGAGCAGGGCGCATGAGCCTTTATAAAAAGTGTTTTTAAGAAGAGTTGTTCAACGGTGCTTTGGAAAAGAAGGAATTTGAGATGGCCTGCTGCCAGGTAAGATTGTATGGTGAAAATTAGGGTTATAACACATAGTTGTACAGATTATGAGCATCACCTCAGATCTAAAAATATAAATGGATATTTATTGTAATAAATCCTTACTGGTAGAACACTTAAATACGATATGAAAGCACGAAGATAGTCTATAAAGAAGGATTGAGAAGCCCCTTGTGTATAAATGTATGTAATATACACCTAAAAGAGGTTGTTGAAGAGATTTGTAAAAGGGTTGTTGGAAATTGTTGAGAGAAAGATTCGAGACTCTATTGTAGTCCAACCTTGTACAGATTTTAACAAGCATTTTGTTTTAATAGAAGATCATATTTCCGTGCATATGATCTTTTGTGTGTATTCTGTGAATGAATGAATGTTTACTTTGTATGTTTGTGAATTCCATGAATGTATGAATGTTCCCTTTGCAAGAATGGAAATGATTCTCTATTTGTATTTCTCTGAGTGTTTTGTTCTTTCACGAATATGCAAGGAGTGCATACCACTGTTGTTGAAAAACTATGTGAATCCAGTGCAAGGAGTGCGCTATAACTTTGTTTAGATTTAAGGAAGAGCGTGTTAGGTGAGAACATCGGAAAGGGTCTCAAAATAATAAGGGAAGACTCTGCAAGGAAGTGAACATCAGATTCAGTAAAGACTCATAGGAGCCAGTGCAAGGAATGCAAAAGAAATCGTTCAGGAGTTTTGTGAGAAGGTTTCCAAGTGGTATCACCAGAAGGTTAATCTCAGAAGGAGAAGTGCAAGTATGCACAGAGAAAGCACAAGGAATCTGCCAGAGGTTAAGTGTTTCAAGTTCCAAGATCAAGAGGAAGAGTGTGAGTGCTAGGAGGGAACAAGAAACTGTTAAGGAAATAAAGGGCCAAGACCCTATGAAGTCTGATAAATTACAAGCTCATGAGAGATAGTGCAAGTGTGCAAAGGTTCTCTACAAGGCATGCAGAGACCAAGAACATTTAAGTTTCATATTTCTGGAGAAGTGCAAAGAGTGCACAGGTGACCTTCAAAGATCCCAAGTTTAGAAGAGATAATGCAGGTGTACGCAATGCCTATGCATGGATTGTAGAAGGAAAAAACAGTCCAATTCCCAAATTGCAGGAGAAGCGCAAGTGTGCGCTCACACTTCGTTGAAGTGTTGAAAAAGTTTAGGAGGTGCAGTGCAAATAGATACCAAGGAGTAGACCCTAAAAAGAAGATTCAAAGGCCGACCCTTTGAAAGATTGAGAAAATTCCTTCATTGAGGGGGAAGTGAAGTTGTTTTTAGATGAGGACCTACAAATGACATTGGATTGGCTACAAAACTATATCTTAAACATCGTATATAAGTACAAACCATAGGAGGAGTGCTCATGGAAGGAGAGTAGATCCAAACCATCGGATCTAAGAACAAGGATCAACAATCATTGTATCCATGTAAGTAGCACGGTCATTAACCCCTTTAAATCCTTCAGTCTTCATGAGTTGGAAATTCTTGTGTGTTCATTATGGAGGAGACAAGTCTCCTGAAGTCCCAAAGACCAAAATTAATTTGGGTCGTTGATAGAGGAGGGACACGTTTCCACAGATCGAGCATATCCAGAAGTCTGGAAGTCTTGGTGAACGAGGTCATTATTGTGTAAAGGAAAATAAATCCTGAAGCTCCGAAGTCCCAGAGAAAACCTTGGCCGTTGATTATAAGGCCACCTGTCAACAGATAGAGCACAATTTGGGAGTGTGGAACAATGACAAATTTGGGTCATAGTGTTAACAGGAGGATAAATTTATGAAGTTTCGATGTATGAAACAAATCCTGACTGTTGGTTCCAGGTGCATGTGGGAACAAATTTCTTGTTCCAAGACATGACACTCTGGAGGAATTTGGATTTGAGGTGTTAAGGAGTGAGAAATCTCAATGGCCAGAAGGCTGTAGTAGATCTCGACCATCCAATTGAGAGGACATGTGGATCGTTGATTGTAACCCTTCGCCTCTTCGTGATTTCGATCATCCATGGAAACAAATGCGTAAAGTATTGTGGTATGAGAACTACAGAAGGCCGAAGCTAATCTCGATTGTTAGTTTAGAAGGACATGTGGATCATGGATCCCACCTCTTCATCAGTTCAAATATCTGGAGGTGTGGTGGAGATAGGGTGAAAGAACTTCAGAAGCCTAGAGTTACAAAAATATCTCAACCCTTAACTCCTAGGGATTATATACTGTTGATATGTGAGCCTTGAGATAGTTTGCTAATTTGATGTCTGGAGGATTTGGGGTGTTGTGATGTGAAAATATTTGAAGCCCTGAACCCGTAGTAATCATGGACCATCGATCCAAGGTGGACGTTAGTCATACGATATGCTACTTCGAAGTTCACGTATTCATGGGGTTTCATGTTGGAGCAAGGGATACTCCCGAAGCCCAAAGTCCCAAAACTTCTATGAACCATAGATGAACTCATGGATTGTGGATCATTGATCCTATAATTGTTCAAGTGATTCACCAATTTGACATTCAGAGGTTTTAGAAGGTTTCATAAGTAGAATTCTTGGATCCCGAAGCTCTGGAGCACCAAAGTAGCGGGTTCTCATTAGGTGCCTGGTAATATCCCTCAACCACATGAGTTTTTGGCCAAAAAAAAGGAGCTAGAGACGAGATTTGACTTTTAAAGGTAAAAATGGGTTTATCCTATGGTTCGGCCCAAGGTCACGTGGATTTCTCTGCTAAGGTCATAAGGCCCTTGAGAACGCAATTTTGCACGTAGGGAAAGGAAAAGAAAGCATGTGGCAAGTAATTTTGAGGGTTCAGTAGGATCCTGATGGTTGATTCAGCTCCATAGATGAAGGATCCCTAGATTGGGAGGTCACATGATCCCCAGGAGGAGGTGGGGTTTTTCATTACAATACCTATCATCCTACAAGGCATACTCTACAAAACTTTGTTGGTAGCTTTGACTTGGTCATTGGCCCGTGGATAGTAAGGCGTTGAGTTTTCATGCCGTAAACTCAACTTGGTGGTTAAATCTGACATCATATAAGTCAGAAAATGACTTCCATGATCAATGAAATTGGCTTTAGGAACTGTGAATTGAGTAATAATGTGAAGAAAAATGAAAAAAGATACAACTTTCCTAGTCTTTTTATATATGGGAATCGTCTCAACCCATTTAGTAAAATAGTATACAATGACAATAATGTAGCCCCTCGATCGAGTGAGGGTTGCATGTCATGAAATCAATATCATATTTTTCAAATAGACCAATGGAAACTACAGGGTTAAGAGGAGCAAGAGGGGCATGCAACTTATGATCATATATCTGGCACACATGACATTTTTTGACCGCAAGAATGCAATAGTTAAATAATGTTGGCCAAAAATATACTTAAGAGGCATCACATAGGTCGAGGAATCACACAGGTTTAGGCTCATTCATCTATAACAATATGAAAATAATTCTTTTTGCATACAATAAATGGAATTTGGAATACAAGTTGGAGAGGGAGCCTTGGAAGATGAGTTTCCAATTCAAAGGATATCATATTCACATCACTAGGGTCAATTCCAAAAATGGATGGCAACAATGCTCATCATTGAGTAGAGAAAGTTTGGAGGATTTCGAGGGTCGACATTACATAGGGGGATTTCAAGATAAATATTCTACAATACTGTGGTTCTGAGCAGATCATGCATGTGGATTAAAAGATGACCTATGAACAACACTTTTTGGAGGTGGTCTAATCATTGTGTATGAGTTTGGTCGATCAATATGTATAGGACCAGTAGGTGGTGGGGTATATGTAGAAGGATGCTCAATAGCACTTCCATTCAAGGAAGCATAGTCTTTGGCTCATGTTGTGAGTGAAACCTCTTTATCTTTATATGTTGTACACATAAGTACTAAAGAGTTTCCTAACACAGAGGGTTATTCTGAAGTAACCATTTGAGTCTGCTAAGATGGAAAAGGATTAAGAAATATAGAGGGTGCGGTTGAAGTTCCTTTAAGGAAATGATTAACATCAACATGATGCAAACAATATTTGGTTTAATGATCCTCATCGCAAATGAGAAAAGAATATTTCAATTTGCATTTTTCCTTATCTTCAATAGGTGGAGTTTTCAGTTTTTCTTGTGGTTGGGATTTTGTTTTTGTTTTTCCTTTTCCTTTTTAATTATTTCCAGTGTTAGCGGTTGGTGTATATTGAACTGATTTCACCTCATAAGTATTACTAAAAGGAGTGATAGGAGGTGTAGTAATTGGAGTATTCGTAGTGGTGGGAGTTAGCTGGGGGTTGGGAGTTGTGGTAGAAGTCTTACTTTTAGTCTCTTGATTAATAGAACCATTCACACCATAGATAGTGTGATATTCCACAGGAGGTATTGGGGTTGGATTTGTCAATGAGTGATGAGCCCGAGGAATCATATCGTATATTGTGTCAGTCTGAAAAAGTACCAAATGAAGATATTGGGCATGACTAATTTATTTTTCCTTAGTAACTACTCCTCCCATATCATCATCTCAAGTGATAGGTCATAGAAGAGATTTAGTGAACCATTTAACTAACAATTGATTAGGAATGTGAGATTTTATTAATCGTCTTCACCTTCTCCACTCATGAATATGATCGGAAATATGGGTAGTGGTAGTTTATCAAAGTGAAGTTAAAATTTCAGTACCTTTTTCATATCGAATAGGTAGTTGAAAATTCATGAGGAAGGCCATGGATAATGAATTTAAGTCACAAAAGAATCCACCAAGTGATTCAATGTACAACTTAGCTACGGTCTTGGTAAGAGTTATTTGGAAAATACGTAAGCGTATAGAGTCATCCATCAAGGAGTTTTATGAACACCAAAGATGGAAAGTCATAACCTAATTATTAGGGTCATCTCCTAGTTTACCATCAAACTTTGGAAAATATGAGGTTAATTTGGTAGGAATAACTGGCCAAAAAGAAAAGTGTGAAATGGGATCATTCATTAATCAAGACAAGTCTGGTAAATCCAAAGTGGCTAAAAATGGCAATTGACAGTTAACTTCTAGATACTAGTAACTTTGAGGAGGAAGTACTGTCAGAATACAAGTAAGACCATAACCAACTTGTAAAGGTTCATTATATATGGATCCCATTGCAGGTTTTTATTGGGGGTTTTGGGACATATAAGAAGGTTTAATGTGATATCCTTGAATTATTTAAAAATAAAATCTTTTAAAGTTGTTATTCTAAAATTAAATTTCCATTTTTGGAAATTCGAATTTTAGATTTTTGAAGTATGTAATTATTATTTTATGACTATTGGACGAAAGTTTGACTTGTCAACTTTCCTCTTTTGAGGGACACATGTATGATAAAAACATTATTAATAAATTTAATGTTGGAGAACATATGGAACAACCATGTTAAAAATAGTTGACTATGACTCCATTAGTGGGGAACATGGTTGAGTTAACTCATAGCTGATTTTTACAAGTGTCAAAAGTTAAGTTTTTTCACTAGCAGCCCCTACAAATCAAGGATTTGTAAAGCCGTGAATTTCCCAAGG
>WSFP011431684.1:0-21560 GCA_009831015.1 Picea engelmannii | reverse complement strand
AAATCATCATTCATGAGAACAAAACTCGTTTATTTGGGTTTTGTTATCTTTGTAAATGAGATGAAAATGGATCCGAAAAAGATAAAGGCGATTAAGAATTGGCCATCATTGAAGAGTATATTTGAAGTAAGATGATTCCATGGTTTGGCTAGCTTCTATAGAAAATTCATCCAAAACTTCAGTGGAATTAGCACACCGATGATGTATATGGTGAAGAAACGACATAAACCTTTTCACTGGATGGAGGAAGTAGAGAAGAGCTTCAATCCGCTGAAGAATAAGATCACTAGGAAACCAATTCTGGTTTTGCCAGATTTTAGCAAGACATTCTAGGTCAAGTGTGATGCAAGTGGATTTGCAATTGGAGCGGTATTGAGCCAAGATGACAAGCCGGTCGTATATTTCAGGGAAAAACTAAATGAAGCGAAGGTTAAGTACTCCACATATGACAAAGAAATGGAGACATTATTTGGTTCCCAAGGAGTTTTTTTTGTATAGTGATAATCACACTTTACAATTCATGACTTGACAAGAGAAGTTGAACCAAAAGCATGCTAAATGGGTTAAATACATGAAAATTTTTACTTTTGTGACTAAGCATATTTCTAGCACTGCTAACAAAGTTGTTGATGCTTTGAGCAGGAAATGTTTTCTTATGCAGAAATTCAGAGTCAAGACTTTAGGTTTTGATAACCTTAAAGAAATGTACAAGGATGACCCTTATTTTAAAGAGGCATATGAGGCATCTAAGAATCCAATTCTCAAAGACAGAAACCAATGGAATGAATACATGATCTAGGATGGATTATTGTTCAGGGGAAATAAACAATGTATTTCGAAAGGCTCCATGAGGGAGAATTTGCTAAAGGAAAAACACAATGGAGGATTGGTCAGACATTTCGGTCTTGACAAGACATTCTCAAAGTTGAATGGCTCAATTTTTGGCCAGGGATGAGAATAGATGTCAAGAAATTTGTGGATAGATGAAAATTTTGTTAGCACACGAAAGGAAAAAGGCGAAACACGGGATTATACCAACCATTTCTCATTCTTGAAAGACCATGGGATGCAGTGATCATGGATTTCATATTGTGACTGCCAAGGACACAGAGAGGATATGATTTGTTCTTTGTGGTAGTTGACATATTTTCAAAGATGGAACATTTCATACCATGCTAGAAAACAAGTGACGCAACTCATATTGCGAACCTGTTTTTCAAGGAAGCCATCAGACTTCACGGCTTGCCAAAGAGTATCATGTCTGATCAAGATACCAAGTTCGTAGGGAATTTCTAGAGGACCTTATGGAAGAAGTTGGGGACAAGTTTATCTTTTAGCTCAGCATATCATCCTCAGACGGATGAACAAACAGAGGTCATGAACAGGAGCTTGGGAGATTTGTTAAGAAGCTTAGTGACTGAACACCACAGCCAATGGGATCACATTCTACCATTGGTGGAATTCACTTACAATGTTTTGCTATGTGTTATTTCAAGTTGAATAAATGAAGTCTGAGAGAGGAGAAGAATGAGTTTCAATTGTTTCTCTACCTGACAGTTCCTGCAAGGAGTGTAGTGAACGTCCGCAAGGTGTCCGTTGACAAGGGTTTGAGTTTTATCTTAGAAATCTCATGAGAGATACCATTGTTCTCACATCAACAAAAGTGCAGGCAAAACACAGAGTCGTGCAAGGTGTGCACAGGCCAATCGAGGCCTTGGATTTTATAAATCTAGAAGGAAGGTTGAAGGACCACTATTGCAAAGAGTGCACAGGGTCGGAGACTCAAATAACGAGAGGTTATTTGAAGATTTTCCACAAGGAGTGCGAGTAGGGATCATTTTAGAATCTTGAGTTAGTAAGTGAAAGCTCAGGAGGGATTTAACCTTTGAAGTGCTCAAAGGGAGACGGAGATTGAAATCGTCTCATAGAATTCAAGTTCAGGAGGAGGAGCACTAAATCGTTTGGGCAGAAGTCATTGAGGAGTGCATATGGTGGTCAAAATTATTTGTGGAGAACTCACGAAGTCGCGAGGATCGTAGGATCTAGAGGAGCTACAAGGTGGTTAGGATTTCGACGAATCCGCCACCCTGACATCAAGAATCAATGTGGACCGTTGATCGTGGTATGTCTGAGCTGTCATATCATTTCTAGAATTCGGGACCAATAAGTTCGGAGTGCCAGTCAAAACCCTTGGTCACTCAAACTCCCAGTTCGTGACAGGGATAATCAAGTGTGAAATTTCCGTATTTTAGGGTTCAACATACCGTAAATCTCAATGACAAGGAACCGGGACCTTAGCATTGAAAATCCCGAAGTCGTGAAACGTTACATGCCTTTGGTGTGAAACATAGACATTTCAGCATATCAAGGTTCGACATTTCGGAAATCCTGATTACAAGGAGTCGGGGTGCTTTGCATTGAAAACCCCAAAGTCATGAAACATGAAGTGTCGTCGTAGTGGAATTTTGGCTCAGAGCCCGAGCCCAAGCTCATAGCCCGAGCCCGACCGACCAGGTATTGCTTAGAGCCCGAGAAAGACCGACCATACAAGGTATCGCTCAGAGCCCGAGCAAGACCGACCAGAAAACGACCATACAGATTCAACCTAATATATAAGCAAAAAGTCAAAGATGAGATCAATAGGATGTTGGAGGCTAGAATCATAGACCCTATAGAATAATTTGAATGGATAAGCCCGATTATAGTTCAGGAAAAGAAACAAGTGGGGATAAGAATATGTGTCGACTTGAGGAAGTTGAACGATGTGTGCCTATATGAAAAGTTCCCTACCCTATTCACAGATGAAGTCTTGGAGAATGTAGGAGGACATGAAGCTTATTCATTCACTGACAGATTCTCAAGACACCATCAGATCAAGATAGCACCAGAAGATAGATACAAGACCATTTTTTCCATGGAATGGGGATCCTACCAGTATACAGTCATGTCGTTTGGACTCAACAATGCACCAACAATATTCTCCAGAGTTGTCATGGTTGCATTTAAAGAGTTTATCCACTAGTTTCTAGAGGTATATCAGGACAATTGGACGATCTATAGTCTATTGAAAGACCATGTAGAGGCCTTATGGATGATGTTAGAAAGATACAGGAAGTGCCAGATATCATTGAATATCAAGAAATGCAATTTCAAAACACCTTTTGGGATATTATTGGGCCATATAGTATGCAAGCAAGGTTTGCTAGTATATCCTACCAAGATTGCAGTAATTGTTAACCCAACACCACCAAAAATACTCCAAAAAATTGAGAGAGACATTGGGACACATAGTATACTACAGGTAGTTTTGATGCAAGAGCATCGCAAGTAGCCAAGCAAGCAACGTAAAAGAGGGAGACAGCTAGAAAAGAATCAATGCACATTTTGAAGTGTTTTGAGATTAATGAATGGACATTAATGTAATAGTTAAGGGAAGCACACTTATATTTATATCTAGATGTTGTAAACAGATCTTGAGCGTTGCTCTCATCTGTAGTATGTAAAGGCATTTATGCGTAATGAATGCAAGTAGGTAGATTTAATTTAATAGATTAGACAATTTAGAAATATAGAAGGGAAAACGGATATAGACACCCTCACCCTTGTATCATTGTAATTTTTTGGAATGATTATTCAGAAGGCATAAGATGTAGAGCCTATGCAGAGATCTGTAGAGAAGAACCCATGTACAAGAGCACTTGAGTTAATATATGAAGCTTTGACTCAATTTTCATGGTGTTATGATGCTTACTGTTTACATTTGTTGAATGGTATGCTTACAGTTGATTTGTTTCTCTGTTATGCATTTGTTTCAATGTTGTGTTATGTGTGATTTCAAGTTGAATGAATGAAGTCTGAGAGAGGAGAAGAATGAGTTTCAATTGTTTCTCTACCTGAGAATTCCTGCAAGGAGTGTAGTGAACATCCGCAAGGTGTGCGTTGACGAGGGTTTGAATTTTATCTCAGAAAGATCAGGAGAGATACCATTGTTCTCATATCAGTAGAAGTGCAGGAAAAGCACAGATTCGTGCAAGGTGTGCACAGGCCAATCGAAGCCTTGGATTTTATAAATCCAGAAGGAAGGTTGAAGGACCACTATTGCAAAGAGTGCACAGGGTCGGAGACTCAAATAACCAGATTTTATTTGAAGATTTTCCACAAGGAATGAAAGCAAGGATCATTTTAGAAGATTGAGTTAGCAAGTGAAAGATCAAGAGGGATTTAACCTTTGAAGTGCTCAAAAGGAGACGAAGATTGAAATCGTCTCATAGAATTCAAGTTCGGGAGGAGGAGCACTGAATCGTTTGGGCATAAGTCATTGAGGAGTGCATATGGTGGTCAAAATTCTCTAGGAGAACTTGCGAAGTCACAAGGATCGTAGGATCCAGAGGAGCTACAAGGTGGTTAGGAGTTCAACGAATTTGCCACCCTGACATCAAGAATCAACATGGACCGTTGATCGTGGTATATCTGAGCTGTCAAATCATTTCGGGAATTTGGGACCCATATGTTCATAGTGTAGGTCAAAACCTTTGGTCACTCAAACTCCCGGTTCATGAAAGGGATAATCAAGTGTGAAATTTCGATATTTTGGGGTTCAACATACTGGAAATCTCAATGTCAAGGAACTGAGACCTTAGCATTGAAAATCCCAAAGTCATGAAACACGATGTGCCTTTGGTGTGAAACATCGACATTTCGCCATATCGGGGTTCGGCATTTCAGAAATCCTGATGACAAGGAGCCGGGGCGCTTTGCATTGAAAACCCCAAAGTCATGAAACATGAAGTGTCATCGAAGTGGAATTTCAGCATTTTTGTTTTCGGGGTCTAATAAGTACAGGAGACAAGTGATTTTTGGAACCGAGAGTTTCAAAATCCCGGTAAATGAAATCCCGAAAAAGGTCACTATTTCAGAATTTGGGAATTGGCGCGGTGAGTGAGTTGGGATCGAGAATCACAAACTCCTGGTACATGGAGTCCAAAAAGGCCATCAATCACACATTCCATGGGACATTGAGCCCATTTCGACATTCCAGCATTTCAGAATTTGGTGAATCATAAGTCAAGAGGAATGATTGTTGGGTTGTTTGCTAAAGTCCCGAAAAGCCAAATTTAATGGTAACAGGTGGTGTGCATTGGAGCGGTCAACCCTCATTGAAAATTGGAATTTTGGCATTTTTCAAGAGTTGTGGGTTATATCGAGACACTCCAACTCCCAAAACCCGAAGTCCTTTGTGGCTCAAACAAAGGGTTTGATTAACCCTTAGCATTTTTTTAGTGAAGATCCTGTGCAAATCTCAGCCCGAGGGTAGGGGGTCTCTGTCAGTGTGGTATCAGAGCTCAGAACAAATTCTTTTCTTTCTGTAGCAGAGAGAAAAGAGGAAAATTTTACAACCAAGCCGCCAAGAAGAAGAGATAGGCCAATGCCTGATCAAGTAGTGGAAAGAGAAATGCATGAATTACATGCCAGACTTGATGTTATGGAGACAACAAAGCGCTGCACAGTGGACACTAGGGATATCAGCGAGGTTAAAAGTTAAAATGAATCTGGAAATGAAGGAGAATAAGTTACAGTCGAAGATGCTACAGACAAATGCCTATTCAAGGTTGTTGCAAGGATAGGTGCCAGAGAAAAAATGGAGATTCCAGTGTACGAAGGAAACTTGGATGTTGAAGAACTTCTAGACTAGATTAGAGCTCTAGACAAATACTTCGATTATGAGGATGTCGAGGAAGAAAATAAAGTGAAACATGTTGTTACTAGACTTAAAGGGCATGCAACACTTTGGTGGAATGAAGTGTAGGCTGATAGACTGTAACATACCCACCACAACCTAATAGATTTTTCGCCTTTTTTCTCCTTTTTTTTGTGGGACAGAATCCCTGAGTTCCTACAAGGTCCTAGAACAGGCTAGCTCTTCCTATCAAAACCTTCACTAACCCAATCCACCAGTTTTTTCATTGAAAACCCATTGTGTACAACTCAAGCACCAAGCATGGGCTTCGCCTCCATGTGATCATCGGTTATGACTCTGGGCCAAGCCAAGAGGCACCTTTCGCATTTTTCAACTTAGCTATGCGCGAGATTCTAGTATTTTGACTCTTCAAGCCCCGAAACCCAAAATCGTCCCTTCGTTGAGATCGATGACTGCAAATCTCCCCCCTGATCTGACGGTCCTTTCCATATCGGGACTTCGGTAACCGGGATTTCAAAATGCAAGCGAGTGGAGTCTTTCAACTCTCAATCCCCTAAAATTTAAAAATGAGTTCTTGTATGAGATCCGAAGGTCCTCGATGATATGGATCCAATGGTCTAGATCTCTTTGGAGTTTCATGAACCAGGAGTTCAAGATGCAATGACTCCAGAACTCCTGTCACTCAAATCCCTAAATTTTGATATGGGAATTCGTGTAGGAGATCAACAAACCTCATTGACCTGGATTTGACGATCACTATCCCTCCTGAGCTTAAGGGAATTGAAGGACACTCAATATTAACCCCCTTGCTATCCTATGAGATCCAATGGCTTATGTGGTTTTGGAGCTTTCCCCAAACTCTGACCACTCACCATGCGTCTCTTCCGATGGACAGTCCAAATCCTCTCAGAGTTTCGTGAATTGGGATTTTGCGACTTGCGAAGATGAGGGGTCTTCCCCTTTTGATCTCTCGGGTGTCGAATCACCGAAATGTTGAAGCCTATTCACACTAAGATAATTCGGAGTTTCGCATATCGGGACTTCGTGACTTGCAACGATGAAGGGTCTTTCCCTTTGGTTTCCCGGGTAATGAAACGTCGAAATGCCGAAGCCTGTTCACACTAAGCTAATTCAAAGTTTTTCATACCAAGACTTCGTGACCTGCGATAATGAAGGGTCTTTCCCTTTGGTTTCCCGAGTGTCGAAACATCAAAATGCCGAATCCTGTTCACACTAAGCTAATTCGTAGTTTCACATACCAGGACTTCGTGACTTGCGATGACGAAGGGTCTTTCCCTTTGGTTTCCCAGGTGCTGAAATGTCGAAATGCTGAAACCTATTCACACTAAGCTAATTTGGAGCTTCGCATACCAAGACTTCGTGAATTGCGATGATGAAGGATCTTTCTCTTTTGTTTCCCATGTGTCGAAACTCCGAAATGTCGATGAATGGGTCTGAATACTCTGGGACTCTCAAGACGTTGCCAAATACACCCTCCTTCTTATACAATGGTTAAGGTCGATGGGCAATAGAGCTCCAAAAGCTTTTTCAGAGGGTTCTTGGGTAAATTATCTATATGCTTGGTGACCAGAATGAAAAGTCTTCCTAAATCACCGAACTATGATCTCTGTGACAGGGGTGAAGTAAACTCGTGGGTTTACTAAAAGGGTAGTCTTTTCATGGAAATCACTCCAGCTCTGGAATGAGAGGGAACTTCCCGGAAGGAGGTTCCTTCGGGGAAATAAAACCAGGGCATAGCATGAGTCAAGTAAATGGGACAAATTTCAAGGGAATGGAATCGTAATCTGAACTTGTTCATTCTATATATAAACTGATTATGGTCATATAAGTATAAGCATGCATCCATTATTTCCGATCTAAACACCAGGAAAACACTTCTATACAGAAACCATTTATGAGTGTACAAACATGAGCATGCGTTCTAGGATATTTAATTAAAGATACAAGCTATAAACACTTATCAGAAAACACCAGGTGTGACACGATTGCTAAGAGGGGTGCTTGTTTCCACCCAACCGTAGGCTCAATGAATCCAAATAGATTTACCACTAGCCACCCCTACCTAGACCACGATGCTTGAGGTTCAATTTTTTACTTCCATCTCAACGAAAGTCAAGGACAAAGGTTACTCTCCTTCTCAGTGGTGCTCATTTCTACCCAACTGTAGGCTCAGTGACTCCAAAAGGATTTACCACAACCCACCCCCGAGATAGACCACGATGCTTGAGGTTCAATTTTCTACTTCCAGCTCAAAAAAAGTCAAGGATGAAGGTTACTCTACTTCTCCTCTCTTCAGAACTCCCTCTGTTTGTAGAGTTTCTCCAGTTCTTCCC
Organism: Picea engelmannii; assembly: GCA_009831015.1. Classification (NCBI taxonomy): domain Eukaryota; kingdom Viridiplantae; phylum Streptophyta; class Pinopsida; order Pinales; family Pinaceae; genus Picea; species Picea engelmannii. The sequence continues at coordinate 13,508 of WSFP011431684.1, read as the reverse complement.
CACGATCCCTGTCACGCGCATTCTCTCCTCTCCCCTTTTACCACACTTACTCTCTTGCCTTTTCTATGCAAGATTGTGTGCGGCATGAATTTCTTCATCCGAAGTCAGGTCTAGGAGCTGTTATGGATGGGTGTTTCACCCCCATCCCCTCATTAACTCTTGAGGAGCCTCCCCACCTACCAATCTAATAGGAAATCCATTTCGAGGTCAGAGAGTTTCTTTGGTCTTTGAGAAAGTAAAACCAGTACGGTACTGGCTCGGTGGAAGTTAACGCAACCATTCCAGGTCCTTTCCACCACCTCTCATTGGCCATCGTGGTCTCTTTTAGCACATCCCCCTCCCAGCAGCCATGCAACACATATTCATAACATAATTTACATTCATCGACCTTCTATAAAAAGGTCCTTCAAATCAAACATTCACGTCTTTGAGTTTGCCTTAGTTCTTGGCCAATATAGTTATTTTTACAAACTGGGGGAAAGAGGATGTTACACAGACGCTGCAAGGGCAAGTAGAAAATCAAAAGCTGGGATAGAATGGTTCCAAAGATGAAATCCAAATTTATACTCAAGGATTATCAAATCACTCTGTTTCGGAGGATGCATAATTTGAGACAGAAGTTGATGTCAGTGAATGAATACACTGAAGAATTCTAGAGGATAAACAACAGAGTAGGTCATTGGGAAAGCGATGATGAAAAGGTTGTTAGGTAGATGAATAGTGTGTGATATGACATTAAATATGAGATGATCATGATGACCATTGGAAATGTAGAATATTCTTATCAGATAGCTATGAAAGTTGAAGAGAAGATGAGCTGGAAGCAAGGTCAAAGAGGTCGATGTTCATGTCAGAGGCAAAACAATTTCCCAAGACAGAACTCAGAGACCTAAAGAAGAGGGAAAGAAACCTCAAACTCAACTTGAGAGAGGAGGAAGCTCACAGGGAAGGAAGTATGCTAATAGAAATACTTTTCCTCGAGCCCGAGGAAGAGGAAGAGGCAGAGGAGGTGAAGTGAAATTCTTTGTCTATGGAAACATAGTACATAAATCCTATGAGTGTCCAAATAGGAAGAAATATGGTGGTGAAACTCACATTGTCAAAGCTCAAGGGTGGAATGTTGAGGCAGAAGACGCTGAGGGTGGAATATCTTTGATGATGAGGAAAGTTCTCTTGAAGCCAGAGAAGGAAGCAGAGAACCCAGCCCAAAGAAACATTTTGTTTCAGACTGCCTGCAAAACTAACGATAGTGTATGCAAGGTCATAGTGGATAGCGATAGCACTGACAATCTTGTATCTACAAATATGGTATAAAAGATGGAGTTGGATACTGTTGCGCATCCAAGCCCATACAAAGTTTCGTGGATACAAAAAGGACATCAGGTAAATGCCACTAAACAGTATTTAGTTGAATTTAAAATAGGAGGATATAAATATGAAATATTATGTGATGTCATTCCCATGGATGTTTGACATATATTATTGGGTAGACCATGGAAATATGAAAGAAACGTAGTTCAAGATGGGAGAAAGAACATGTACACCCTGGACAAAAATGGTAGGACTCACATGTTGCTGCCAATTAAGGATAAAGAGGTGAAAATAGAAATGAGCAACACTAGAATTCTCATGAGTGGGAAGGAACTTCTTAATGAGGTTAAGAAGAAGGAAGACACACAATTTATTATGGTCAGGAAGCCCAAAATTGTTTTGATTAGTATAAGGATAGATGATTTACCAAAAGAGATCCAAGAGTTGTTGGGAGATTTTTCTAATATAGTAGTGGATGAAATACTTTATTTGTTGCCACCTATGAGGAGTATAAGTCATCATATCGATCTTATACCTAGAGCTAACTTACAAAACAAAACAACATATCATTTGATGCCATAGGAAAATGAAGAAGTTAAGAGACATATCCAGAACTTAGTGGACAAAGGATTGATTCGAGAAAGTTTGATTCCATGCGTTATTCCAACAGTGCTCAGCCCAAAGAAAGATGGAGGCTAGAGAATGTATACATACTCTAGGGCAATCAATCAGATTACCATCAGATACAGATTTCCATTGCCAAGGATGGACAACTTTATGGATTGCTTGAGTGGAGCAATTTTTTTTTCAAAGATTGATTTGAAAAGCGGGTATCATCAAATCCGGATGAGAGAAGGTGGTGAATGGAAGACATCATTCAAAATGAATGAGGGGTTGTATGAATGTCTTGTCATGCCATTTGGCTTAACGAATGCACCCAGTACTTTCATGAGGTTGATGAAAGAAGTCCTGAAGGATTTCATAGGGAAAATTGTCATTGTATATCTTGATGATATATTCATTTTTAGCAAGACAGAAGCTGAACACTTAAATCATTTACCTGCAATAATGAGAAGACTACAGCAAGAGAAATTGCTGATTAATATGAAGAAATCATCATTCATGAGAACAAAACTCGTTTATTTGGGTTTTGTTATCTCTGTAAATGAGCTGAAAACGGATCTAAAAAAGATAAAGGCGATTAAGAATTGGCCATCGTTGAAGAGTATATTTGAAGTACGAAGCTTCCATGGTTTGGCTAGCTTCTACAGAAAATTCATCTGAAACTTCAGTGGAATTAGTAGACCGATGATGTGTACAGTGAAGAAATGACATAAATATTTTCATTGGATAGAGGAAGCAGAGAAGAGCTTCAATCTTCTAAAGAAGAAGATCACTGAGCAACCAATTTTGGTTTTGCCATATTTTAGCAAGACATTCCAGGTCAGATGTGATGCGAGTGGATTTGCAACTGGAGTGGTCTTGAGCCAAGATGACAGGTCGGTTGCATATTTCAGCAAAAAACTAAATGAAGTGAAGGTTAAGTACTCCACATATCACAAAGAAATGGAGACATTATTTGGTTCCCAAGGAGTTTGTTTTCTATAGCGATAATCACGCTTTACAATTCGTGACTTGACAAGATAAGTTGAACCAAAAGCATGCTAAATGGGTTGAATACATGCAAAATTTTACTTTTGTGATTAAGCATATTTCTGGAACTACTAACAAAGTTGTTGATGCTTTGAGCAGAAAATGTTTTCTTATGCAAGAATTCAGAGTTAAGACTTTAGGTTTTGATAACCTCACAGAAATGTGCAAGGATGACCCTGATTTTAAAGAGGCATATGAGGCATCTAAGAATCCAATTCTCAAGGACAAAAGCCAATGGAATGAATACATGATCCAGGATGGATTATTGTTTAGGGGAAATCAGCTATGTATTCCGAAAGGCTCCATGAGGGAGAATTTTCTGAAGGAAAAACATAGTGGAGGATTGGCCGGACATTTCGGTCTTGACAAGACATTCCCAAAGTTGAATGGCTCATATTTTTTTCCAGGGATGAGAATAGATGTCAATAAATTTGTGGATAGATGCAATATTTGTCAGCACACAAAAGGAAAAAGGCAGAACACAGGATTATACCAACCATTGCCCATTCCTGAAAGGCCATGGGACGTAGTGAGCATGGATTTTATATTGGGACTGCCAAGGACATAGAGAGGATATGATTCGATCTTTGTGGTAGTCGACAGATTTTCAAAGATGGGACATTTCATACCATGCCAGAAAACTAGTGACACAACTCATATTGCGAACCTGTTTTTCGAGGAAGTCGTCAGACTTCACGGCTTTCCAAAGAGTATCATGTCTAATCGAAATACCAAGTTCATAGGGAATTTCTAGAGGACCTTATGGAAGAATTTGGGGACAAGTTTATCTTTTAGCTCAGCATATCATCCTCAGACGGATGAAAAAATAGAGGTCATGAACAGGAGCTTGGGAGATTTGTTAAGAAGCTTAGTGACTGAACACCACAGTCAATGGGATCACATTCTGCCATAGGTGGAATTCGCTTACAATGATTCACTCAATAGAAGCACAGGGCAGATTCCATTCCAGATTGTATATGGAATGCAACCAAGGGGAGTTTTCAAATTGAATGATTCGGAAGAAAATGAATTTAGGAGTGCTAGTGCAGAGGACTTTGCAGAAGGAATGAAGGAGCTTCACAACTGAGTTAAGGAGCAATTGAAGAGTTCAAGTCAATAATACAAGTGGAGAGTAGATCAACACAGGTGAGAACTTCAATATGAAGTTCGTGATCTGATTCTTGCGCATCTGAGAAAGGACAGGTTCCCAAGGGGAATGTATAATAATCTTAAGATGAAAAATATTGGACCGTGCAAGTTCATAAGGAAATTTGGGGAGAAGACATATGAGATTGAATTACCTGATGGGATCAAAATCTCACCGATATTCAATGTTGCGGATTTGTACCCTTATCGAGCTGAAGAAGCAAGAACAGAGGAGGAACATAAAGAAATTCAATGGACAAAACAAATGCTTGTAGTTGTAGAGCTGCAGATGGAAATCATAATTAACAAAAGGGTTAGCAAAAAGACCAGGAGAAAAGAGTATTTTGAATACTTGGTCAAATGGAAGGGACATCCAGTTGAAGATGCCAGTTGGGAGAATGAAGTAGAAATTCATAGGCATGGATAGACCATGCAAGTGATCATGACCAGGAGTTCATGAAAATTTTCAAGCGAGGGAGTATGATGCAGGAGGATCGTAAGAAGCCAAGCAAGCAACGTAAAAGCGGGAGACAGCTGAAAAAGAACCAGTACACATTTTGAAGTGTTTTGAGATTAATGAATGGACATTAATGTAATATTTAAGGAAGCACACCTATATTTATATCTAGATGTTGTAAACAAATATTGATCATTGCTCTCATCTATAGTATGTAAAGGCATTTATGCGTAATGAGTGCAAGTAGGTAGATTTAATTTAATAGATTATAAATCTTAGAAATATAGGAGGGAAAACGGATATAGACACCCTCACACTTGTATCATTGTAATTTTTGGGGATGATTATTCAAAAGGCATAAGTTGTAGAGTTGAAGCAAAGAGCTATAGAGAAGAACCCATGTACAGGAGCACCTGAGATAATATATGAAGCTTTGACTCAATTTTCATGGTGTTATGATGCTTACTATTTACATTTGTTGAATGGTATGCTTACAGTTTATTTGTTTCTCTGTTATGAATTTGTTTCAATGTTTTGTTATGTGTGATTTCAAGTTGAATGAATGAAGTTTGAGAGAGGAGAAGAATGAGTTTCAATTGTTTCTTTGCCTGAGAATTCGTGCAAGGAGTGTAGTGAACGTCTGCAAGGTGTGCATTGATGAGGGTTTGAGTTTTTTCTTAGATAGCTCAGAAGAGATATCGTTGTTCGCATATCACCAAAAGTGCAGTCGAAGCATAGAGCCGTGCAATGTGTGTGCAGGCCAATCGAAGCCTTGGATTTTATAAATCCAAAAGGAAGGTTGAAGGACCACTGTTGCAAAGAGTGCACAGGGTTGGAGACTCAAATAACCAGATGTTATTTGAAGATTTTCCACAAGGAGTGCGAGCAAGGATCCGTTTAGAAGCTTGAGTTAGCAAGTGAAAGCTCAGGAGGGATTTAACCTTTGAAGTGCTCAAAGGGAGATGAAGATTGAAATCGTCTCATAGAAGTCTAGTTCAGGAGCAGGAGCACCGAATCGTTTTGGAAAAATTCATTGAGGAGTGCATCTGGTGGTCATAATTCTCTGTGGAGAGCTCGTGAAGTCGTGAGGACTGTAGGATCTAGAGGAGCTGCAATGTGGTTAGGAGTTGGACAAATCCACCACCCTGACATCAAGAATCAATGTGGACTGTTGATCATGGTCTTTCTGAGCCGTCAAATCATTTCGGGAATTTGTTGCCCCTAAGTTCGAAGTGTAGGTCAAAATCCTTGGTCACTCAAACTCTTGCTTCATGAAAGGGATAATCAAGTGTGAAATTTTGGTATTTCGGGGTTCGACATACCGGAAAACCCGATGATAAGGAACCGGGACCTTAGCATTGAAAATCCCAAAGTCATGAAACGCGACATGCCTTTGGTGTGAAACATCGACATTTCAGCATATCGGGGTTCGACATTTCTTAAATCCTAATGACAAGGAGTCGGGGCACTTTTCATTGAAAACCCTAAAGTCACGAAACACGAAGTGTCATCAGAGTGGAATTTTGGCATTTCAGCTTTCCAGGGTCAATGAAGTAGAGGAGACAAGTGATTTTTGGAACCGAGAGTTTCAAACTCCCGGTACGCGAAATCCCAAAAAAGGGTTTCTATTTCGGAATTCGAGAATTGGCGCAACGAGTGAGTTGGGATCGAGAATCATGAACTCTTGATAAGCAGAGTCCCGAAAGTCCATTGATCGCGCATTCCATGGGACGTTGAGCTCATTTCGGTATTCCAGCATTTCAGAATTCAAGGAATCATAAGGCAAGAGGAACGATTGTTGGTTCATTCACTCAAGTCCCAAAAATCCGAATTTAGTGGTAACAGGTGGTGTGCATTGGAGCGGTCAAACCTCATTGACAATTCACATTTTGGCATTTTTCAAGAGCTGTGGGATATATCGGGACTCTCCAAATCCCAAAACCCGAAGTCCTTTGTGGCTCAAACAAAGGGTTTGATTAACACTTGGCGTGATTTTAGTGAAGATCATGTGCGGATGTCGACCTGAGGGCAGGGGGTCTACGTCAAATTTATAAAGGGGTATGCATATATCACTGTGCCAATGGAAAATTTTCTAAGGAAAGACACAAAGTTACAGTGAAATGAGGATTGTCGGGATGGTCTAGATACCCTATAAGAGAAGATGGTAACCGTGCCAATACTAGTATTCCTGGATTGGGAAAAGACATTCTACGTACATGTAGATGCATCAACCATAGCACTTGGAGCTATTCTGGAACAACCAGGAGCAGGAGAATTGAACCATCCTATATCATTTTCTAGTAGAAAACTGTCAAAATCGAAGAAGAACTACAATACCACAGAGAGGGAAGGTTTAGTTATTGTCTATGCGCTTCATAAATTCAAGCATTATTTATTGGGGAAACTTTGCAAGATGTTCATAGACCATTCAATGCTCAAATACCTCATCAAAAATCTAGTGATGGGGGGGGGAATTTGTAGATGGTCATTATTGTTTCAAGAATTTGACTTTGAAGTGATAGTCAAAAAAGGAAAGTTGAACGCAGGACCTGATCACCTGTCGCGGATTACTAATGGGGAGGAACCTATGAATATAGAGGACAACTTTCTCGATGCACAATTATTTTTGTCTCGTATAGCCAATGAATACTTTGCATAAATCATCCAGTACTTGATTACAGGGACTACACCACAGGAATACAACATTGTGTAGAAGAAAAATATGGTAGTTAAGGCTGCAGATTACCTATTGATTATAGGACACTTATACAAAATGGGTGCAGATAGTATCTTGAGAAGATGTGTGTTGGAACATGAAAGACCAAGGATCTTATCAGAATCCCATGAGAGAATAGCAGGAGGAAATTATGCAGGAAAATATATCACATAGAAGGTACTGTGCACAGGACTATGGTGGTCAACCATGCATAAAGACTCAAAGGACAACTACCAGAAATGTGATCTATGTCAGAGGTTTGGTAAACTGAATAGAAGGGACGATATGCCCCTCAAACCACAAGTAACCTTCCAAGTATTTGAAAAATGGGCAATATATTTTTTGGGTCCAATTAATCCACCAACAAAAAGGTTAGGAGTGAGGTACATTACCATTACAATAGAATACTCGACAAGATTGGCAGAAGCAACACTAGTAAAATATTGCAGCACAGAGACAACAACACACTTCCTGTTTGAGCAAGTTATCACTAGATTTGGTTTCCTGAGGATTTTGATGAGCGACCAAAGCACTCACTTTATTAAAAATACTATTAAGGCGATGACATGGAATTTGAAGTTCGCCAAAAAAAGAGTACACCATATCATCCTCAAGCAAATGGAACAGTGAAAGCCCTTAACAAAATCCTTGAAAATTCACTGACGAAAATATACAACGTGAATAGGGATGATTGGGACTTGAAGAAACCAGCAGTATTATGGGCATACAGGACCACATTCAAGAAATTGGTAGGACAGACGCCATCTAGATTGGTCAATTTTTGGATCTTTAGTGGAGTAGAAGGAGGAGTGGTATTTACTGGTTTAGTGCGAGGAATAAAGGAGGGTTTCCGGTTTTGAGAAGAGACAACTTGTTGTTCTTCCTTAGCTCTTTTAGTAGCCTCCACCCAACTCTGAAGCCATGCCATGAGGACATGGGCATGAATCTCATCCTTGAGGCCATAGATAAAACATTCTCGAAAAAAATCATCAGACATGACCTCTGTACAAAAATCCAATCGCTCAAAAGCAGCTATAAAGTCTTCTATTGTTCCAGATTGTTTCAACTTTGTCGAATGACCTAGATGGTTGGTTTCAGTGTCAAAGCATTCATAAATCTCTGCCACAAAGTGTGTCCAAGAAACATGGCCTTGGTGGGAAGTGTTGGCACTCGGTAAATTTCCTAGAGGTTGAAGCAGAAGAAATCTACAAAGGTAACTTTATCCAACCGCTTTTAAAGATGGGATCTAGCCCTTCCAACTTCAGAGACGAATCTCTCTATATGATTTATCTTTGTTTATAATTTTAGATAATAGGCTAGGTAAAGAAACAGGTGGGTTTTGTTGTCAAAGTGTATTTTGAATTGGTTGAGACAGTCTACACCTCCATTAGGCTATGGGGTCTGTGTTATAATAAACATGAGATATAAACAAGAAACATAAAGGAATACTTCTACGGGGAGAGATAATATGCTCACTAGATATTTAATAGCTTAAATGATGGACAGAAGAAAAGATGAGAAAGATATATTCAACTAAGAAGCAGTTAAGAATTCCTTAATTGAAAACACCAGAAGATAAACACTAAAATCTTTAAAGTCAGAAATAGGGTATACAAGATAAATCCTACAACATACGTTACTCTTAAAGATTAGTTTCAAAAAACAATATGATCACAAAGCAAGAATAACATTCAACTTAGAAAATAAACATCACCAGTGAATACACGCAAGAATCCTGTAAAAGTGACTCCTTTTTATTAATGGTAGATTTCTTCAAAAATGTTACAGTCTGATAGCCTCAGGGTGTAAAGATCAACAACCCTCTATACTTTGAAAGGTGAAGTATTTATAATTCAAATTACAAACGTTCCTATCATAACTGATTAGGATGTGCTCATTCTATTTTAAGCCTAATTAATTTAACTAATCAAACTGATTGATGACTTGGTACAACTACATGCGGAATTTCTGGAGTGGGCCATTGGTGAGGTTCTTTCAGAACCTCTTCTAACTGGACAGGTGACTGGACCTAGATAGCTCATCTGCTAATCGAGCAAATCGCAGAGTTCCTCCCATCTGAGATGACTAGGCACAGTGATTTTGAGTAGTCTCCGATACACTTCATCCATTTTCGTATATTTGGCGAAAGTGGGCTTAGTGAGGAATATGTATCGAATCTCATGTTGGATACTGATGTCCAACTGAAGAGCGTCCAGGAATGCTTTGCCAATGATGCTCCCTTGTATGCCAGCAAATTTTGAACTATCTTTAGAAACTTCAGACAGTCTCTTTTTGTAATCTGGGAGTGTCATCAGTTTATCATTAATAACCTTCAGACTGGGGAGACCCTTCTTTTGGAGAGCTTCGATCTTTCTGAAGAATTTATGTACCCCTAGTTCCATGGTTTGAACCTTTTCTTCTAGTTGAAGAAATAATCCCCTCTTGGTCAAAAATATTTTGACCTCAAGGATGGTATCTGTTCTCTCGTCGATCTTCAACTCTTCTAGCTCTTCTCGGGTCTTAGAATTTTGGAATTTGATGATCTCATTTGCCTGAGTTGGCATCTCCCCCAATTCTACTCTGATCTTTTCAATAGCCTGTTTTCTCCTCAGGACCAACTCGTTCTATTCAAACATAATTTGGATCATTGGACATATCTCATTTATGGACTTTCTGATGTCTATCCATACATTCTCTTTGACCTCATCCAACGTCTTCCCTGCCACTATTTTCTTTTGGAGCTGCTGTAGTTCTTTCCTGAGTTGTTCAGTTACCTGCTTTTCTTTGGATAGACTGGTTTGGAAAGAATTTTTGTGTTCAGGAGGTTTTCAACTTCCTTTTTCAGCCTGGTGATTTCTATCTCTTGCAGGTTCATCTTCTCCATGGATTTGGGGAGGTCAGTTGTACCTTCTAGTGGTATCACTGGTGTTGCAGATGGAATTGCTATTACTGCTGCTGCGCTTGCTCCTGAAATCAGAATGGCACTCAATGGAATGAATTCCATTGGCTTCATATGTTCCTTCTATTTTAATAATCTCTCCATCTCTGCTTCCATTTCTTTGAGCTGTGCATTCTGCTCCATGAGAAGCTTGAGCATTTCGTCCTTCTCGCCTTCCTTCTCTGCTATCTCCTTAGCCTGTGAGTCTTCTGTAGGGGGGAGCTTCAGCTGTTTCCTCAAGGATGAAATATCTGCATTCTTCTTCTTTATCATCTCTTTTGCAACTTTGACGTTGGAGGGGTCATAGCCGATCTTGAGGACCAGCTCCTCCAAAGTTTTGATTCTGTTGTCTTTTGCGAAGGATAATATCTTCTCCAACTTAAGTTGTGTCTGAATGTTGTTCAATGATACCTGTAATTTTGCTGCAGAAGCTATAACATGTGCCAACATGTGAAATACCATCTCCCCAGTCTGTTTTTGAAAATCCATCTGATCTGCTGGGTGCACGTCCTTCGTTTGGAACTCGAAGGTGGCCCTCTTGTAATGTGTAATTACCTTGGGATTTGGTACCTGTGTCTATAGGAAGGCCATGTGCATCCTTCCCTTTTTCTGTGTCAAATGTAAACAACAGCCTGTGCTGCGCAGTTGACATCTGTTTTTGAAACTGAGCATAGGTGATGGTGGTAAGAGTTTGATTCTTTTTCTTAGTCAGCTCGTACTTCTCGAAAATACTCAACTTGGGCCTAGTCTTGCCAGGCTGAGTGTCCAAGGGAGAGCCTGAGGATTTCTTCGGTACTACTGGGGTGATTTCCTTATGAATGATTGTCCCGAAGGGTGGAATGACAGGTTCTACCACTGTGGTAGGCAGGACTTTTATTTCTCTGGTTGGACCGGGAACTGTGGTTGTCTTGGGTCTCTTAGTGTGGAACTGGAACTCTTCGGATGACACCTCCGTGATAGGTGGAGATGATTCTTGTCGGGGTCTTTTTACCTTAGGGACCTGTGGCATGGAAGTTGGAAGTACAATGGTCAGGGTAACCTACTGTTCCACTTTGACCAAGGTGTCTGGCACCCACACCATCTGATTAGCAAATTTCTCAATCTCGGGCTTGGCTTCATGGACATACTGGATATTTTTGTTCTTCACCCACATTTTTGAGACGATCCCGTATGGATCATAGTGCCATGGGAAACTTAAGAAGAACTTCATCTCTCTCAGCATCCGGTCATCTTCTTCTCCGGTGCCTCGAATGTTGCATATGAAGGAGCCAATCTGCCCCTTGATCCGAAGCTGCTTCTTTTTCTTCAAAGACATGAAATGAATATCATCTGAATTCATGATTTATCTTATGTATTCTAGAGAAAAAATTCTTACCGGCACATACTTAGGCAGCTTATCAGGTGACAACTCGCACTCAAATACTCTGATCTCTGTGTGGTTTTGATATAGGTACCAATATTCAGTCTTTGCGTTGTCCGAGAGGTGCAAGACTCTCTGGACTTCGTCGTTTATTCGAGGCTCGGGCCTACTGCTCAACATGCTTACCACAGGGTGGTAGAACAGGTCAATGAATGCTTTGATGTTGTACTCTGTGGAGTTATGCTTTAGTAAAGAGGTCCATGCTGTCACTGGCTCAGGCTTTCTGTCTGCGTCCATCTTCTGCATGGAAAAACTAAATTTATCTGCTTGAAATTAGACGAACATGTATGCCAGTATAAACGAATATCTGAACATGCCTTCTGTGCCAAAATTCACGAACTGTTCATGAATATTGTCGGCCAAGAAGGTGTTATAATCAAACTATGTTGTGCGTTTTTCATCATTGGAGAAAATGGATAGAAAACCCAGAATGGGCTCATCTACCCACTGGTCGGAATAGTAACCTAGCAGGGCGCAAAGTGAGTAAATGACTTGGTTTCCTTTGTTGGAGAACATAGATGATGGGTAAGGGGGATTTGTGGAAGGGAATTGAGTGGAGGTGGGAAGAAAAAGCTCGAATATCTGAGCTCTCTGGGGAAAATTCATCTTCTGATATAACTCAGTAAGGATTTCTAGGTTGAAAGGGGACGTAGATTCGGCACGGGGAATTTGCATCATCTGGTCTATGTCTTCGGGAGTGATGAGGAAAAGGGTGTCTCCGGATGAGGATATGACGGCTCTCTATTCAGGGATGTAGTGAGCTTGGTATTTAAGTGTGAACTCGGGGAAATGGTGTATCTGGGGAAAAAGGTAAAGGGGTAAATTGGAATCCCAGAGCCCAATTTCATCGCTCTGGTCTAGGAAAACCTCCCGGAGCCATGACTGGAGGTCTGAAAAATCGATATCACACTCGGTATCGACGATCAATCTGTCTTTTTCAACCAATGGGATTTTTTCCAGGTCGACAGGAGGCGGGAGAAAAGGATTCTCCTCTTCTTCCGCAGGTCTTGGCTTTGGCGCCATCTCTGCAACAGTACCTTCAATGAACACGATGTTAGTGGGGTCCACTGACTGTGTATGGAGGTGGCGGGAATCCAATGGAGGAGTGAGAGGTAGAGTTTCTGGTGCGATGAAGGAAAAGTGAATGGAGAGGGAAAATAGTAGTACTCTATTTTCCGGTAGTACTCTACAGGAAAACAGAGTACTAACCTACCTACTGGTACCGGAAGCTTCCTTTGATTTAACTGTAATCTGACTGTTCTAATTAAGCAGGGTAACTAACTATCTAACAAAGCAAATTTCATTCCAATTCTAAGTTGTGTTCGAATTGAAAACTAGAAACTAATCAAACTTAGTTCATGTTCTAAAACCTACAGGCATCAGTCATGCATTCAATATTCATCAACGTAAAAGATAACAGTATGTGGGAAACGATTTTGTTGAAGAACGATTAAACACGATTCTGAACCAGTTAATCTTTAAACCTTAAACTATCCTACATGCAAATTCCAAAGCGCTGAAATAACTAAATCTATGACAGAATAAAGCAACGACTTGCACCTGTTTGGCGGGCCCAACCAAATAGCGCAACGCTGTAAGTAATAACCAAAACCAACTATATCATTCTATGCATTCACTGTGTAAACTTCACGCTTCATTAACTCAAGAAAGAAATACTTAAATCGTATATCAGTCAAATAACATAACACAACAACAGTTTTGTATTCAGAAACATGTGTTCACGACATAACATAATCCAACTCGTTCTCAGGAGTGATCTCCTAGTTATATATCCTTTTCTCATAACAGTCTAAAGCAACAATACATAAAACAAACGGATCCCCGATCCGAAAATAGTCTTGGAATC
>WSFP011431677.1:0-21561 GCA_009831015.1 Picea engelmannii | reverse complement strand
CCTTGGGAAATTCACGGCTTTACAAATCCTTGATTTGTAGGGGCTGCTAGTGAAAAAACTTAACTTTTGACACTTGTAAAAATCAGCTATGAGTTAACTCAACCATGTTCCCCACTAATGGAGTCATAGTCAACTATTTTTAACATGGTTGTTCCATATGTTCTCCAACATTAAATTTATTAATAATGTTTTTATCATACATGTGTCCCTCAAAAGAGGAAAGTTGACAAGTCAAACTTTCGTCCAATAGTCATAAAATAATAATTACATACTTCAAAAATCTAAAATTCGAATTTCCAAAAATGGAAATTTAATTTTAGAATAACAACTTTAAAAGATTTTATTTTTAAATAATTCAAGGATATCACATTAAACCTTCTTATATGTCCCAAAACCCCCAATAAAAACCTGCAATGGGATCCATATATAATGAACCTTTACAAGTTGGTTATGGTCTTACTTGTATTCTGACAGTACTTCCTCCTCAAAGTTACTAGTATCTAGAAGTTAACTGTCAATTGCCATTTTTAGCCACTTTGGATTTACCAGACTTGTCTTGATTAATGAATGATCCCATTTCACACTTTTCTTTTTGGCCAGTTATTCCTACCAAATTAACCTCATATTTTCCAAAGTTTGATGGTAAACTAGGAGATGACCCTAATAATTAGGTTATGACTTTCCATCTTTGGTGTTCATAAAACTCCTTGATGGATGACTCTATACGCTTACGTATTTTCCAAATAACTCTTACCAAGACCGTAGCTAAGTTGTACATTGAATCACTTGGTGGATTCTTTTGTGACTTAAATTCATTATCCATGGCCTTCCTCATGAATTTTCAACTACCTATTCGATATGAAAAAGGTACTGAAATTTTAACTTCACTTTGATAAACTACCACTACCCATATTTCCGATCATATTCATGAGTGGAGAAGGTGAAGACGATTAATAAAATCTCACATTCCTAATCAATTGTTAGTTAAATGGTTCACTAAATCTCTTCTATGACCTATCACTTGAGATGATGATATGGGAGGAGTAGTTACTAAGGAAAAATAAATTAGTCATGCCCAATATCTTCATTTGGTACTTTTTCAGACTGACACAATATACGATATGATTCCTCGGGCTCATCACTCATTGACAAATCCAACCCCAATACCTCCTGTGGAATATCACACTATCTATGGTGTGAATGGTTCTATTAATCAAGAGACTAAAAGTAAGACTTCTACCACAACTCCCAACCCCCAGCTAACTCCCACCACTACGAATACTCCAATTACTACACCTCCTATCACTCCTTTTAGTAATACTTATGAGGTGAAATCAGTTCAATATACACCAACCGCTAACACTGGAAATAATTAAAAAGGAAAAGGAAAAACAAAAACAAAATCCCAACCACAAGAAAAACTGAAAACTCCACCTATTGAAGATAAGGAAAAATGCAAATTGAAATATTCTTTTCTCATTTGCGATGAGGATCATTAAACCAAATATTGTTTGCATCATGTTGATGTTAATCATTTCCTTAAAGGAACTTCAACCGCACCCTCTATATTTCTTAATCCTTTTCCATCTTAGCAGACTCAAATGGTTACTTCAGAATAACCCTCTGTGTTAGGAAACTCTTTAGTACTTATGTGTACAACATATAAAGATAAAGAGGTTTCACTCACAACATGAGCCAAAGACTATGCTTCCTTGAATGGAAGTGCTATTGAGCATCCTTCTACATATACCCCACCACCTACTGGTCCTATACATATTGATCGACCAAACTCATACACAATGATTAGACCACCTCCAAAAAGTGTTGTTCATAGGTCATCTTTTAATCCACATGCATGATCTGCTCAGAACCACAGTATTGTAGAATATTTATCTTGAAATCCCCCTATGTAATGTCGACCCTCGAAATCCTCCAAACTTTCTCTACTCAATGATGAGCATTGTTGCCATCCATTTTTGGAATTGACCCTAGTGATGTGAATATGATATCCTTTGAATTGGAAACTCATCTTCCAAGGCTCCCTCTCCAACTTGTATTCCAAATTCCATTTATTGTATGCAAAAAGAATTATTTTCATATTGTTATAGATGAATGAGCCTAAACCTGTGTGATTCCTCGACCTATGTGATGCCTCTTAAGTATATTTTTGGCCAACATTATTTAACTATTGCATTCTTGCGGTCAAAAAATGTCATGTGTGCCAGATATATGATCATAAGTTGCATGCCCCTCTTGCTCCTCTTAACCCTGTAGTTTCCATTGGTCTATTTGAAAAATATGATATTGATTTCATGACATGCAACCCTCACTCGATCGAGGGGCTACATTATTGTCATTGTATACTATTTTACTAAATGGGTTGAGACGATTCCCATATATAAAAAGACTAGGAAAGTTGTATCTTTTTTCATTTTTCTTCACATTATTACTCAATTCACAGTTCCTAAAGCCAATTTCATTGATCATGGAAGTCATTTTCTGACTTATATGATGTCAGATTTAACCACCAAGTTGAGTTTACGGCATGAAAACTCAACGCCTTACTATCCACGGGCCAATGACCAAGTCAAAGCTACCAACAAAGTTTTGTAGAGTATGCCTTGTAGGATGATAGGTATTGTAATGAAAAACCCCACCTCCTCCTGGGGATCATGTGACCTCCCAATCTAGGGATCCTTCATCTATGGAGCTGAATCAACCATCAGGATCCTACTGAACCCTCAAAATTACTTGCCACATGCTTTCTTTTCCTTTCCCTACGTGCAAAATTGCGTTCTCAAGGGCCTTATGACCTTAGCAGAGAAATCCACGTGACCTTGGGCCGAACCATAGGATAAACCCATTTTTACCTTTAAAAGTCAAATCTCGTCTCTAGCTCCTTTTTTTTGGCCAAAAACTCATGTGGTTGAGGGATATTACCAGGCACCTAATGAGAACCCGCTACTTTGGTGCTCCAGAGCTTCGGGATCCAAGAATTCTACTTATGAAACCTTCTAAAACCTCTGAATGTCAAATTGGTGAATCACTTGAACAATTATAGGATCAATGATCCACAATCCATGAGTTCATCTATGGTTCATAGAAGTTTTGGGACTTTGGGCTTCGGGAGTATCCCTTGCTCCAACATGAAACCCCATGAATACGTGAACTTCGAAGTAGCATATCGTATGACTAACGTCCACCTTGGATCGATGGTCCATGATTACTACGGGTTCAGGGCTTCAAATATTTTCACATCACAACACCCCAAATCCTCCAGACATCAAATTAGCAAACTATCTCAAGGCTCACATATCAACAGTATATAATCCCTAGGAGTTAAGGGTTGAGATATTTTTGTAACTCTAGGCTTCTGAAGTTCTTTCACCCTATCTCCACCACACCTCCAGATATTTGAACTGATGAAGAGGTGGGATCCATGATCCACATGTCCTTCTAAACTAACAATCGAGATTAGCTTCGGCCTTCTGTAGTTCTCATACCACAATACTTTACGCATTTGTTTCCATGGATGATCGAAATCACGAAGAGGCGAAGGGTTACAATCAACGATCCACATGTCCTCTCAATTGGATGGTCGAGATCTACTACAGCCTTCTGGCCATTGAGATTTCTCACTCCTTAACACCTCAAATCCAAATTCCTCCAGAGTGTCATGTCTTGGAACAAGAAATTTGTTCCCACATGCACCTGGAACCAACAGTCAGGATTTGTTTCATACATCGAAACTTCATAAATTTATCCTCCTGTTAACACTATGACCCAAATTTGTCATTGTTCCACACTCCCAAATTGTGCTCTATCTGTTGACAGGTGGCCTTATAATCAACGGCCAAGGTTTTCTCTGGGACTTCGGAGCTTCAGGATTTATTTTCCTTTACACAATAATGACCTCGTTCACCAAGACTTCCAGACTTCTGGATATGCTCGATCTGTGGAAACGTGTCCCTCCTCTATCAACGACCCAAATTAATTTTGGTCTTTGGGACTTCAGGAGACTTGTCTCCTCCATAATGAACACACAAGAATTTCCAACTCATGAAGACTGAAGGATTTAAAGGGGTTAATGACCGTGCTACTTACATGGATACAATGATTGTTGATCCTTGTTCTTAGATCCGATGGTTTGGATCTACTCTCCTTCCATGAGCACTCCTCCTATGGTTTGTACTTATATACGATGTTTAAGATATAGTTTTGTAGCCAATCCAATGTCATTTGTAGGTCCTCATCTAAAAACAACTTCACTTCCCCCTCAATGAAGGAATTTTCTCAATCTTTCAAAGGGTCGGCCTTTGAATCTTCTTTTTAGGGTCTACTCCTTGGTATCTATTTGCACTGCACCTCCTAAACTTTTTCAACACTTCAACGAAGTGTGAGCGCACACTTGCGCTTCTCCTGCAATTTGGGAATTGGACTGTTTTTTCCTTCTACAATCCATGCATAGGCATTGCGTACACCTGCATTATCTCTTCTAAACTTGGGATCTTTGAAGGTCACCTGTGCACTCTTTGCACTTCTCCAGAAATATGAAACTTAAATGTTCTTGGTCTCTGCATGCCTTGTAGAGAACCTTTGCACACTTGCACTATCTCTCATGAGCTTGTAATTTATCAGACTTCATAGGGTCTTGGCCCTTTATTTCCTTAACAGTTTCTTGTTCCCTCCTAGCACTCACACTCTTCCTCTTGATCTTGGAACTTGAAACACTTAACCTCTGGCAGATTCCTTGTGCTTTCTCTGTGCATACTTGCACTTCTCCTTCTGAGATTAACCTTCTGGTGATACCACTTGGAAACCTTCTCACAAAACTCCTGAACGATTTCTTTTGCATTCCTTGCACTGGCTCCTATGAGTCTTTACTGAATCTGATGTTCACTTCCTTGCAGAGTCTTCCCTTATTATTTTGAGACCCTTTCCGATGTTCTCACCTAACACGCTCTTCCTTAAATCTAAACAAAGTTATAGCGCACTCCTTGCACTGGATTCACATAGTTTTTCAACAACAGTGGTATGCACTCCTTGCATATTCGTGAAAGAACAAAACACTCAGAGAAATACAAATAGAGAATCATTTCCATTCTTGCAAAGGGAACATTCATACATTCATGGAATTCACAAACATACAAAGTAAACATTCATTCATTCACAGAATACACACAAAAGATCATATGCACGGAAATATGATCTTCTATTAAAACAAAATGCTTGTTAAAATCTGTACAAGGTTGGACTACAATAGAGTCTCGAATCTTTCTCTCAACAATTTCCAACAACCCTTTTACAAATCTCTTCAACAACCTCTTTTAGGTGTATATTACATACATTTATACACAAGGGGCTTCTCAATCCTTCTTTATAGACTATCTTCGTGCTTTCATATCGTATTTAAGTGTTCTACCAGTAAGGATTTATTACAATAAATATCCATTTATATTTTTAGATCTGAGGTGATGCTCATAATCTGTACAACTATGTGTTATAACCCTAATTTTCACCATACAATCTTACCTGGCAGCAGGCCATCTCAAATTCCTTCTTTTCCAAAGCACCGTTGAACAACTCTTCTTAAAAACACTTTTTATAAAGGCTCATGCGCCCTGCTCTATTAATGCACACGTGTACACGCTCATTGACCCAAAACAACCCACGTGTACCTACAAAAGAATGAAAAAAGGAAAGTTGTCGATAGAACACACATCTTTGGGTGAGTTAACTGAACCTTCCAGCCATGCATGGCCGAGGGTTCGCCCAAATACCTAGCTTCTTCTAGCCTATAAAATAAGGGTTAGGGGTCTTATTTGGAAGAGGAGAATCATAGTAAAGAAACTATACCCAATTGCATATTCCCTTTGTCCCAACCCTTTAGCCTTCCTTGTGCAAAGAGAAAGATAGAGAAAAGAAGTTGGAGGATAGTAGAAGTGGAGCCCAAGACTAGGTTCGTGGAGTAGCGACCGACTTCATCATTGTAAGTTGATTTGTTGAAGTTAATAATAAAGAGATACTTTTCCCGTCCCACCATATGAGTTTTTTATGATTTATTGTATACTTGTTTATTTAAATCTCTAACCCATTAATCTATAGATCAAATGCATGCGAAGATTTTTGTTTGTTTTATGTGAATGCAGGTCAGCCCTGGGAGGAGAGGTGTAATCAAAAAATGATCAAGAGTAAGGAGGGATCTACATCAAATGCCCGTAATAAGGTATGCTCATTTAACTATGTATTTGCCTATGAATAATGGGGATTAGGTCTGGGACGACGGTAGAAAGTAGAGATCTTTAGGTCTTTTATGCATGCATAATATAACCCTAAGTGCTAGTCCGTAGAGGGATTTCCCACCCACAATAGAATTGGTGACCATACTGGGGAAGTCTCTAGGGTTCGTGGGGATATTTTTGGGTATTTTTAAGAACTCGTTTCATTTCCCTGTTTTTAAAGTTTCTACAAAAGTCTGAGATAACAAAAATTCTGGTCTTCCATACTATTTATCTATGTTTCTTTGCCTGACTGTAATCTTTTCAAGACCCACAGAGGTACATGTGGGTTGTATAAGGTTTACATGCATGTACGCACACCCTACATTCTCACAGCCTGTGTGTAAATGCTAGCTGAGGAAGTGACAGTCACGTGTAGATTCCAGAAAATTGCTTTTAAAGAGGTAGTCATCCTCTTTCCTGTCAGAAGTAGTCCTTCTTAGGGTTTTTCTGGAACTATTTCTAGTCTTTGTTGCTTGCAGTCTGTAGCTTAGGTTTCACCTCATGTTGGTTTTTTTCTATGAAATTTTCCTTCAATTGTTTTATTTTTCTGTTAAAGTAAGTTTCTGAGTCTTCAAGAGATTTTGGTTCTCAATACCAGTAGTCTTTTCCAGTGTTTGATTGCTTGTATTTTCATTTTTGAAGAGTTTCATAGGTACACGCAGCTTGTATAAGGCCAGTATGTGTGTACACATGCCCTGACTTTACACAACTCGCGTGCACACGCTTGTTGTTGAACTATCAGTCACGTACCTGTAGAGAATTTTTTTGTTTAGGAGAGGCAGTCATCCTCTTCCTTATCAAGAGTTATACCTCTCAAGTTTCTGGGTCTTTGTCATAGCATTCAGTAACTTGGGTTTTATCATAACAATAGCTTGTTTTTTCATTAAAATATTTCTTCTGTTTCCTAGCTTTTTAAACTTATTTTTAGCTTGAATTTTTTCTTTTGATTAGAAGAAAATATAAAAAAAAACTTAGTTTCTTAGATCTCTTTCTTTCCTGGCATTTTCTTTGCATTGTTATTTTGAAAAGAAAAGAAATTAGCATAATCTTGTGTTTTCTTCTAATTTTAAAAGCATTTCAAAAAGAAAAAAAATAAGAAATATAATCATTCTTTGTCGGTGTTCATGTAAGTTTCATCATTTTTTTGCAAGAGTCTTAACACCATCAATTGAACCACCATACCCTTTTCAGTAAATCAAGACAGTAAAAACAACACTAATTAAAATCAACTTGACTTTATGTTTTATAGGGTTCATCAGCTAGTCTAGGCTAGAGCCTTGATTTAGGTTGGAGAGGAAACTCTTCAAGGCTGCAAAACACACATAAGAGTCTGTGATAGGGAGTGTCAAAGTCCAATATAATGAAATTTATCTGGGACCCCCCTCTAACATAGGGGCTAAACATGAGGTCGCGTGAAGAAAGGTAGCATAGATAACTACTCCAAAGCTGGACCAATCGTAGTGGAGAACACATATAGAGGGCTTGTCTTGGGATTCTGTCGATTGCATTTTCCACGGAGCTTCGTGGGTCTCAAATCTATTCGAGGTCCTCAGTTTTCTTCTGGACCACTTGCCTTCGATACCCTTGACAGGTTTTGGGCTCAATACCCTGCTCATTGTGGTCTACCCGACTTTCGACTATACCTGCCTGGTGACTGTTCGCGCGCTGACAACCTAATTGCCTATCTTTTTTAGAGACATACACATGTGATTGCAGGGGTATACCATGGTACCTAGGACAAACATCGGGCCACACTTTGTATATTATACCATAAGGGTTCTTTCGTGTTCGAGTTGAACTTGCACCGGTAAGTTTCTCTAGTGTTGGTTGGTGTAACTGTTCTTCCAACTAGTTAGTCGTTTGCCTGATTTTCCTTTAGGATTTTTTCTAGTGTGTGTTATGTGTTCCCTAGTTTTCCATAGTGAGTTAGTTAGTCATTTATTTGGGTCTCTGACCTAGGGTGGTAGACTGCCCACTTTTCCAGTCGTGAGGATTTTTTGTTCTTGCGCTTAGAAATGTGGATCCACCTCTTTATATAGGTGTTGTTTTGATACCACTGGTTCGCTAGAGTCAGTGTGAGAATTTTATAGATTTGAATGATCCCACAAGAGCAGAACCTGTGCATAAGATCTTCATGGATAAAGTTCTCGACGATACCAACCAAGGAGCCCCTTCGTAAGGGGATTCTTGTGCTTTTCCCTTCTTCAGAAACATTGGTGTCCCTTTGATGGCCACTTTGTACATCCTGGGTTGAATGTGGGACTATCGGTTTGGTTGGGTACCATTACAAATGTCCCAAATTCTCTTGATGCTTCTAAGTTAAGAACCTTAAGTCATGGGCACCCTATTGACGTTTCTTTGTCAGCAAAGTATTCTCCTCCTCCTTCTCCCGTCTCTGGTGAAAGTACAATTACTAGTAAACAGAAGTCTAAATGAAATATAAAGAGGAAGAGTAGGAAGAATAAATCACCAACCTCTGCGAGTCATGTTAGAGATAGGTCGACAACCTCTGCAAGTCACGTTGAAGACCAACACCTAGTCTCTACAGGTTATGTTGGGGGAAATCACCCACCCTCTGCAAGTCATGTTGGGGGAAAAGGTCCAGTCCCTACTAGTCATACTGGAAATAGGTCTGTAGCCTTTGTGAGTCATGTTATCGACCCATCACCAACCTATGCAAGTCATGTTGGAGATGTGAAACCAACCACTTCTAGTCATGTTGGGGGCATTAATTCTATTGAGAAACCTAGACGGATAGGGTGTAATACTAAGTTCCCTTTTAAGCTTTGCAAGGGATATCACCTTACTCATTTGTGCCTTGACATTCCAGATGTACAAATATTGTGGTCCCTGTCTGCAAGCTCTTCTAATCCTGAGTATTTTGAGGTTTCCTCATAGTCTATTCAACCTTTGGTTGTGAAAGTGGTCAGGCTGATCCAGTCATTGACTGATCTCACTCCTCTTCTAGGGGGTGAGGTACCTTTAGACCATGTAGTCCCGCAGCCTATTCATCCATTGGTTGCAAAAGTGGTCATACCGATGCAGTCATCGGCTGATCCCACTCCTCTGTTGGAGGGTGAGGTACCTTTAGACAATGTAGTCTCGCAGCCTATTCAGCCATAGGTTGTCAAAAGGGTCATGCCAATGCAATCATCAGATGATCCCACTCTTCTTTTGGGGAGTGACGTGTCTATCGACTATGTTTTTAGCATTTCTAGTTCGGTACTTTCAGAACAAAGGGGCATTCCACTCGTTCTGAGTACACCCCCTCAAATTCCTAGGATGGTTTCCTTTGATTGGAATGACCTTGTTGAGCCTCCTCTTCCTTCTATCACACCTTTTCAAATAAGGGTTGATGTTAATAAAATAAACATTTATCGATGTATTGTGGATGAAGGAGCCTCTGCAAGTATTTTATCCTCCTCGGTTTGAAAAGTCTTGGGATCTCTTGAACTTGTGTCTTCTTCGCATGAACTGTTGGCTCTTGACAGACGTCCTAGTGAATATTTGGGGGTTCTTCCTCAGTTTCCTATTTCGTTAGGTGGGAAGATTTTCCATGTCAATGTTATAGTGGTACAAGGCCTGTTAGATTTCAATATGCTTCTCGGGCGTGATTATGTATATGCTATGAATGTTGTGGTGTCTACACTCTTCTGTGTGATGCATTTCCCTCATAATGGAAGCATTGTCACTATCGACCAGTTGGCATATGATAATCACCATCCTAATTTGGCATTGTTTCAGACTACCCCTTTATATGTTCCTAGCATTCATGTAGACTCTACCCTACCACGGGTTAATTATGTGGCATCTTATCCTCGATGTTCAATTACTTCTGAGTAGGAACCTATGCAATCATGTGTTCCCTCTCGAGACTTGGTCTCAACAATTGATCCATTGGTTTATCCAATGGGGGCATGGGAGCCCTTGTTTCCCCCTCTTGGTCCAAGTAGGCTTGAGTATCCTTCTGAGTCTGATCTTGTTGTTTGTATACCCTCAACCCCTCGTGCTTGTGATTCTTCGCTGATAGACTCTACCAGTCCTGGCCAGAACCTCCATTGTCATATGGAGTATGTTAAATTTACTTCACCCTTTGGGACTGTCGACCCTCGTTTGCATGATTTCTAAGATTTTGAGTTACCTTCAGCTGACGCTATCCTTGAAGCCATGACTACGGTTTCTATACCACAGGAGGACTTACACCATGGTTTTTGTTTTCTTCCCTTTTGGGAGACTTCCCAAGTTGACTATCGAAGAGACTCCTGGTCTGAGCCTAGCAGTGGGCTCTACCTGAACCAGTTTCATACATGAG
Source organism: Picea engelmannii (assembly GCA_009831015.1). NCBI lineage: Eukaryota > Viridiplantae > Streptophyta > Pinopsida > Pinales > Pinaceae > Picea > Picea engelmannii. Next base: position 10,968 of record WSFP011431677.1, on the reverse strand, counting down.
TTGTAGCCCCCATGGAGTCTTCTTTAAGCCATTTTTAGACTCCCTAAATATGAAAAGATTGTCGAGTGACCTTGTTTCTTCACACTCGTTAAATTGGTCTAGAAGAACATTCCTTATATCAAGTCTTCTTTTAAGCCCTTTTCAGACCCTCTAAACATGAAAAGATTGTCGAGCGATCTTGTGGCCTTTCACGCTCATTAAACTGAAATTTGAAGTCACGTCTGTCCGATGGTAGTTTACCCATTTTTTGGTCCGGACGGTCAATTGTATGAAAAAAGGTATACTCTATGGAACTTCAATTCTCTAGAAGAGTACTCTCAGGTATCATTTTAACCCTTTTTTGGGCCTGAGGGACTAAATTTATGAAAAAGGAACCCCCACGGAGTCCATAGTTAAGCTCTTTTCAGCCTCCCTAAAATTGAAAAGATCATCGAGTGACCTTCTTCTCTCACACTCGTTAAACTGGTCCAGAAGAACATTCCTGATGGAGTCCATAGTTAAGCTTTTTTCAGACTCCTTAAAAATGAAAAAATGGCCGAGTGATCTTGTCTTTCTCAAACTCGTTAAAATGGTTTTGAATAGACGTCTTCTCGGTGCTAGTTTACCCCTTTTTCGAACCGACTAGACTATCTTCGAAAAAGGTACCCCAATGGAGTCTCCTTTTGCATTTTTTCAAACTCTCTAAATATGAAAAACCACCAATCTTACCTTCTTTGGGCTCATTAAACTTACATCGAAGGACGTTACCATTGTGTGTTTTGTTAAGCACGTTTGCATACCTGCATCTTTGGTCTAAATGTCGGCTCCATGTTGCTCCCATCTGAACCATATGAAGCATACCTTATACGCAAGCCTTGTAGTATGTTGCCTCTGCGTCTTAACACCCTTGGCCTCGGGAGGATTTTTCTTGAGTATCATTATTCTGAACATTAGTCTTGTCTTTGCACCTTGAAATTGTATGTTTGTAACACTTGTTCCTCCATTGTAATGTAACATTCCTTTATTTTTTTTTTCCAAAATCATTGAAAAAGACAAAAAAATCAAATATACCCCAAAAAGAGGAAGGGAAAAGTATTTTCCTTATTGGCAGCACAATAATTCGCCCTTGGATAAAGCACATCTGTCCATTTTTTCGTCAAACTATGGGATTTAATACGACCTTAGGAAGTTGTTCTCGCTACATAGAGATGTGTCCTCCTCCATTTGGTTATTCCTCCAAACATATGGAGAGTTTGTGTTGCCTCCTGCCTCACAAACTTATGATTAATTCCATGTTGCCTAAGTCTCATCATTTTTCATGTTGTTGTCCAAGGGAAGGTTTTACCAAGCCTAAGTCAACCCCTCTACAGTTTGTCTCTTGCCCTCATACCCAACCATCTTGAGCATCCAATCAAGTCTTTGTTTGAAATCAATGAAGCCTTTAGTCTGATCACCAAAATTCTCTAGTCCATGACCGATGAGCCGTTGAAGACCTCTAGGTAGTGAAGTTGTTCACTCATATTACACTCCTACCCGAGTTTTGAATATTTTGAAGTTGTTTCTCGAGCTCTGAAGACCTCATATCCAGCCATCAGGACTTATCATCTTCTAAGAAGATGGATACTCTAAATGTATATCTTTTTTATTTCGAGATGTAGCTTCATTGTGTATTGTTCACAGCTACACTTTGTATAGTTATATGGAATGGATATACAGTGTATTTGGTTGGTAGACATGCATTTATTCTATCTCGAGCATGGGTATGCCCGCCTCAATGAGACAATTGTTATTTTTGCAGACAACGCCTCCCGATTTCTGATTCCTTGGATCACTTGTTCAGCACATCAGTAAAGATTGGTAATGTATTTCGGCCGATGCTCTTCTAACCTCACACATTAGGGGCCATATGTTATAACCCTAATTTTCACCATACAAGCTTACCTCGCAGTAGGCCATCTCAAATTCCTTCTTTGACAAAACATTGCTAAACAACTCTTCTTAAAAACACTTTTTATAAAGGCCCAGGCACCCTGCTCTATTACTGTACGCATGTACAGACTCGTTGACCCAAAACAACCTGCGTGTACCTACAAAATAACGAAAAAAGGAAAGTTTCCGATGGAACACACAACTTTGGGTGAGTTAACTGAACCTTCCAGCCATGCATGGCTGAGGGTTCGCCCAAATACCTAGCTTCTTCTAGCCTATAAAAGAAGGGTTAGGGGTCTTATTTGGAAGAGGAGAATCATAGTAAAGAAACTATACCCAATTGAATATTCCCTTTTTCCCAACCCTTTAACCTTGTGCAAAGAGAAAGATAGAGCAAAGAAGTTGAAGGACAGTAGAAGAGGAGCCTAGGACCAGGTTCATGGAGTAGTAGTCGGCTTCATCATTGTAAGTTGATTTGTTGAAGTTAATAATAAAGAGATACTTTTCCTGTCCCACCATATGAGGTTTTTATGATTTATTGTATACTTGTTTATTCAAATCTCTAACCCATTAATCTATAGATCAAATGCATGTGGAGTTTGTTGTTTGTTTTATGTGAATGCAAGTCAGCCTTAGGAGGAGAGATGTAATCAAAAAATGATCAAGCGTAAGGAGGGATATACATCAAATGCCTGTAATAAGGTATGCTCATTTAACTATGTATTTTCCTAAGAATAATGGGGATTAGGTCAGGGGCGACGGTAGAAAGTAGAGATCTTTAGGTCTTTTCTGCATTCATAATCTAACCCTAAGTGCTAGTCCATAGAAGGATTTCCCACTCACAATACTATGGCCCATTAAAGGTGATTTACATTTATCCTTATAAAATACAATGAATTTCCCTTCCTTGAGCCTTTTTAAACTTTAATTACATTAAATTTTAAATTTAATCTCTAAATGCGAAGGTTGGCGCTTCTCCTTCCATGAAATACACTCCCACCTAGTGCACTGTTTCACTAGATGTTGACTTGTTGATGTGTTGGAGCGATTCTTCTGCATCATACTCCCATGATGACAAAAATCATGAGCTCCCTCTCATAGCTCCATTGTTGTTGTTGTTGAGATCCTCCTAGGTCCCAAACTTTAACTCTAAGTTTTCCACCTTCTCCTCTTCTTTGTTGTTGATGTTGTTCTCATGTTTATGCTACAACTTGTTCTCTGGTTAGCCTCCATATTTTGTTGACTGTATTCTCTGCTAATTCCAATGTCAACCACCTTATCTCTTCTATTTATTTGTCTAACTTATTCATTGGTTGGATCCTCTCTTCCAGACCTCTTTGTTTCATTTCATTTCCTACACTCTGATCTCCCATGCTGACTTCATCTCCTGTGGCATTGGATTTCCTCTCCATTACATATTCCACTTATACAACAATGTTATTGATTTTCTTCTCAACCAACTCCTCTGACAGTTCTCACTCTACCAGTTCCTCTTCTCTTTTGTCATCTCTTTGTGCTGGTACAAGTCTAGATTCATCCAGCTGCTCCTCAGAGTGGAATTATTATCCACTCCTCATGACCACATCCTTTTGGCAGTATTTTTATGTCTCTAAATTTCTTAACCAATCCTCCAGTAACTTCAACTCCTTCTCCCACTGAGTGATCAATTTATTTGAAAGATGCTCTTCTTTCATCACTTAGGAAAATTTTAATGTCTTCTCCTTGTCCTTATTCATGGCAGTATTTGTTGGATGTATCTCTTCTCTTCCACCTACAACACATGCACTGTTACTTTTAAAAACATTTGGCCTCATGGATTATTTTTAAGATTCCTCCTACATCACTTCTTCATGTGTAACACATGCATTGGCCCTGTTGGGATGCTTGGAAAGAATATACTTATCCTTCCAATGATCATAATTCACCTTTGATCTTCCTCCTCAAGAGTTGAAGTATTCAACTTCTCATCGTATTCACTCACATGGTATGCAACCCCAAATGAATCTTCATGCTCATGAGGATTCTCTCCTTCCTCTTCCTTCTTCTCTTATTTCAACACTCCTCTCTGATCTGAAATCTTCTCTGAGTTCTCGAGACTCTCAGACAATCTCATCTCCTCCTTTCCCACCTATAAACCTTAATTTTCTTTCCTTCCCTCCTGGCAGTCTATGAGATCTTCAACTGATCTCTCCTCATTTCCCTCCTTGAAATATATGATATCTTCAATTGGTCTCTCTTCCTCATCACTGAGGCTCTCTCTATATTATAGTTCACAAATGAACACCATATTCTCCTTTGTGTCACTGAGGTTTTCAACTTGCCTCAACCATATCCTCAACATCTTCTTCTACCTCCTCGAAATCAACTTCTAGATAGGCCAACTTCCCTTCCTTTTCATGGGCCACTCGTACATCCAACTTCCTTGTGCTTCTTGCTTTATTTTCTACGTCATCCTATCAAGCCTCTCCTGGGTCTCCTTGAGCTCTTTATCCATATATTCACAGCTCATATTCTTGCGGTCTCCTCTTTGACCTTGCTTCTAGCCTTCAATATCCATTTTCTTTCTCTACCTTCCTCTCAAGTTTGGTTTCTTCTATCTACAAACATATCTTCATACACAAAAAATCATCAACATTGTGTCTTCTTCTCCTTTTTCTATTGTCTAGAGACAAAAATCCACTCTAATACCACTTGATGCAAACCCCACCTCCTCTCGGGGCTTGTGTGACCTGTTGGTCTAAGGATCGTTTTTCTATGGATTTGAATAAGCCCTCAATCTCCTCTTGAACCCTCAAAATTACTTGCCATAAGATTTTTTGCCTTTCCCCGCATGCAATAACGACCCATTTCACCTGGACCACTGAAATTTCGGATACGATCGATCCTTGGACAAGCATCCATCATCTATCAATGACTCATATTAATTTTGGGCTTCCAGACTTTGGGAGACTCATGCCCTCCATACAAAAACACATGAGAATTGTCAAACTCGTGAAGTCTAGAGGATTTAAATGGGTTATTGACTATGCTACTTAACTAGATCCAATGGTTGTTTATCCTTGCACTCAGATCTAAAAGTTGGGATCTTTTCTCCATCCTTGTGCACTCCTCCTCTAGTCAGGACTTAGATCCAACATTCCATATATGTTTCCATGGCCAATCCAATGGCATTTGTAGATACTCTTCTGAAAACAACTTCACTTCCCCCTCAATGAAGGAATTTTATTGATCTTTTAAAGGCTCATCCTTTGAATATTCTCTACAGGGTCGAATCCTTGGTCTCTATTCACGCTGCACCCACTGAGCTTGTTCTATACTTCAATGAAGTGTGAGCACACACTTGTGCTTCTCCTCGAGTTTGGGACTTTGATTGTTTTTTCCTTATACACTCCCTACATAGGCATTGTGCATGTCGATGTTATCTCTTCTAAACTTGTGACCTTTGAAGGTAACCTGCACACTCCTTGTGCTTCTCCAAAAATCTAGAATTTAAAGGTTCTTGGTCTCTGCACACCTTGTAGAGACTCTGTACACACTTGCACTATATCTCTTGATATTGTAATTTCTCTAAATTCACAGGGTCTTGGCCCTTTATTCCCTTAATATTTTCTCGTTCCCTCCTGGCACTCATGATCTTTGTCCTGAGCTTGTTACTTGAACACTTGACCTCTGGCACACTCCTTGCACTTTCTCTATGAAAACTTACACTTCTCCTTTTGAGATTAACATTATGGTTTTCCCACTTGGAAATCTTCTCACATAATTTTTAAACGGGTTCTTGCACACTCCTTGCACTAGCTCCTCTGCCTCTTTAGTGACTCTGATGTGCACTTCCTTTCATAGTCTTCCCTTCTGAGTTTGAGACCTATTCTGGTGTGCCCACCTGGAACGCTCTTCCTGAGCTCGAAATAGAGTTCTAGCACACTCCTTGCACTATCTTCACAGAGTTTTTCAACAACTATGGTGTGCACTCCTTGCACAACTGTGAGAGCGCAAAACACTCAGAGAACTACATACATAGAATCCTATCTATCCCTTCAAAGGTAACATTCATACATTCATGGAATTCACAAACACACACAATAAACATTCATTCATTCAGAAAATACACACGGAAGGTCATATGCAGGGAAATCATCTCTTCTATTAAAACAAAATGATTTTTACAATGTGTACACAAATGGACTACAATAGAGTCTCAACTCTTTCTCTCAAAAATTGCCAGCAACCCTTTTACAACTCTCTTCAACAACCTATTTTAGTCATAGATTACATATATTTATACATGAGGGGATTCTCGAGCCTTCACTCTATAATATATTATTGATTTCATATCACATTTAAGAATACTACAACTAAGTCTTTATTACAATAAATATTCATTTATATATTTAGAACCAAGGTTATGCTCAAAATCTGTACAACTACAACCCATTAAAGGAGATTTATATTTATCCTTATACAATACAATGACTTGGACTTCCTTGAGCCTTTTCAAACTTTAATTGTATTAAATTTTAAATTTAAGCTCAAAATGAAAAGGATGGTGCTTCGCCTTCCTTGAAATCTTCTCCCTCCTAGTCCATTGTTGCACTAACTGTTGACGTGTTGTTGAGTTGGAGCAATGCTTCTGCATCAGATTCACAAATCGAATTGGCATAATTTTTTTGGGGGGGTATTATGGGCATATCAAACTTCAGTTAAACAAACTACAGGTTTTACACCATTTTAGTTGGTGTATGGTTTAGAAGTCATGTTGTTGATTGAATGTGAAATACATCTTTGAAACTAGCCATCAAATTGCTACATAATACCTCAGTCGAAGAAGAATTCCTTTTACATTTGACACAACTAGATGAAACTCATTGTGATGACACCCCGAACAATGAAACTCGTAAAAATGTGTCAAAACTTAGTACGATAAAACCGTTAGACCTCGTCTATTTTCTGAAGTGACTTGGTCCTACTATATGACCAGGATCATGAAAATTTAGGAGCTAGAAAATTTGATCCCATGTGGCATGGCCCTTACCTTGTTAAATGTGTGCTAGAAAAAGGGGCTTATGAGCTGGTGGATTATGATGGAGTTTCTTTGGGTGAACCTAGGAATGGGATTTACCTTAAATGATACTATGCTTAGAGTGATTCTACATAATTTCTTCGCAAATATTGAAGCACACTTTAGTGTGATTTTGTTTCCTTTTTCATCGATTTATGCATACTTATTATCTTGAATTGTTATTGATTTGTAGATGTTGACATCCCCTCTAACTTATGTTGGATTTGATGATGGTGGTAGCTGCAATACCCAGAACCTTGCATCTAATGCATGGGCAATCTACATTCCCATAGATGAGATGATAAGTCTACATGGTATATTCCTTGGATGTGCAACTAATAATATTTTGGAATATAGTGCATTCATTAAACTATTAATTGAATCCATTTCACTTGGTATTAAACTCTTAGCTATATGAATTGACTCTCAACTCATGGTACTATAGTTAAGTAACATCTACTCTATACGAAGTTATACTTGGTTAGGGGTATATTTAAGGGTTCTCCTCTTGGAAAGAAAATTTGATGATTTAAAATTTCAACATATTACAAGAATTATAAATACATTGATAGACACTTTATCTAACCATGTATTAGATAGACATTTGCAACATTTATAAAGATCACATGCACACTTTTCACTGAATAATAAAAAAGTAGAAATGGTTTTATATTAAGGTTCCAAAAAGTTTACAAAATGTGTTGAGACAACACCAAGCCTATGGATTTCATATACATACATGTCAATGGTAAAAAAATACTAAAAGAAAACCTAAAAATAGTGCTCATGATAGCACACTACTACTTGATCTACCCTCGGAAGAAGACAAGCTATACGTCCAAAAATCTCTGCCATGTTCCATTGGTACTAACATGGTAGGTAAGCAATTTGAATGTCTCGAATTCCCATATCCATTCCCTTGAGGTTATTCTCAATATCCTTGAGCTCCTTTTCTATCTTATGGTTTTGAGCCATCATAGAACCTATATCACTATGCCTCTAGATTGATGAGGCCCCATATGGTCTGGATAGTCCAATATGTGCATGTTGAAATCCAAATTAGTCTCAATACACATAAAAATATATATAATAAAATAAAAATTGAAAGAATGGTTTCTTTTTTACCTGCATCAGTCCACTGATACCCCTGGAAGGATTAGATTTGGATCTCCTTGGAAATCAATTCCTTCATAGGCATAGTCCGCTACCATAATGAGTTGTTTCTTCATCCATTTGAAGAAATTCTTAGTGTAGGAGAATATGGGACCACCACCATTGCACGTCATCAGGTTGACCCACATCTTCATTCAATATTGTCATGGGTCGAGGTCTTCATCCAACACCATAGATTGTAAGTGAAAAAGTTGAACTCTTTCCAAGAAGAAAGAGACTAAAATTGACTCATAACCAAACTACTTCAATCGAACAATCTTTTACTTTGTCAATTGATCCTTCATGCTTTCAAGTAATTCCTCGCACCAGTTGAACATTGTTGGAGCCATAAAATAAATTGCATATTGAATATGAGAGTTGGTGGCCAAATGAGAAGATTCACTTCTTGCAACTCGAGTAATGGTTAATAAGATAATTCTTAAGGGGAGGTCCCTCACATTTTTAATCAAAATATTCCCATTACTTTTCATTTTCCCAAAAACACAATGCTATGCAATAGAATTCTTGTTCTTATCATCACCTCCCCTAAATCTAGACAACAATATGTTGAGCACTCAACACATCCTAAAAAGCCTTATGAAATTTTATCAATTTTTGGGTACCACTTGTTTTCTTCACTATCTGAATTGATTTCACTTCAGGAAATGGTTTATCTTTGTGTTGTTTTCAGGACTCTTATCATCAAGTCATGTTTTTTGAATTTTTGAAACTCAATGTATAAAATAACTTAACACTCGAATTGAGAATCGACACTGCATTTGACGCGCTCAGGTTCGACATTGAAAAAATTCAAGCAATAAAGGGAACCACAGTTACAAAAATCATTGAGTGTCGATCCCCATTGGCATTGACAGAAGGCAGTTTGGGTTTTCATAAGTTAGTCACACAAAGTTTCAAGAGATAGCTCATCCCTTTTGGCACCGACAAAAATATGGGAAGGATAGACGTTAACAAAGAACGTAAAGAAATCATTGATGACCGATGCGCTTTATTGGGGTCGAGGAAATCCAGAAAAATCAAGACAATCGTTTTTGTCTACAACAATCATATCATCGATCGCCAATCCCCGATGATTTTTTGGCATTGTGAATTTTTTGAGAGAGTTGATCTGAGTGTTGGAGTTACTTCACACACACCTAGGATTTCTTTTTCCTAAGGTTTTTCCTTGTTTATTAGTCATAATTAGTCATTATCGAGTCTCCTATATTTTAGGAGAGAATATTCGACCTGGAGAATATTCTCTTTCAGTTGACACTTTAGTTTGACTAGTTGAGTTGAGTTTAGATTTTTCATTGGTTTTGTCACCATACAACATTGGGATCATCACCAACTCACTACTCTTTGTTCAGTCAGTTAACTGAAGACTAGTTGACTAGTTAACTCATCTAGGTGGCAGTTCACTCCTGTAACTGTTGGTGTGTGTCCAGATCAATCTAGACCACCACTATGGTTCATTATTTACTCATTTATTCTATATATATTGTAAATTATTCACTCTTTGAGTGTGGAATACAGTTAATGAGAATTCTTCCATTCTTTCTATCTTGCTTCTTATTTCTCAATTTCTCTCTGCAAATGTGTGTAGTATTTTCTATCTAGATCTATTATGTGTAGGTTCAACACATTTACATGGTATCAGAGCCAAGAGACTTCTAAGCAAAAGCTAAACCAAATCATTTTTTGTAGGTACGAAAGATTGAAGACAACAAAAAGATGGATTATTCGCCAGAAATACGTCTCACGCCTCATAACTATTTGGAATGGAATCCAAAAAAATGTACTCTGCTAAGATGTAAAAGCTTATACCAAATTACTATGGAAATGGAAGTAGAGGTTGATTTTGTCGATGAGAAAATCGACTTTCTCAATAGACAAGATATGGCCATAGGAAGTATCGGCATGTTTGTTTCTCCCGAACTTTTCCATCAAGTATATGAAGAATCACAAGGATTAACTCCAAATGAATTATGGACCAGAATGGAGGTTCTATTTAGGAATAAAGAATATTATGAATATTTCATGTAGGAGGTTGAACAGATAGAGCCAGAAGAGAATCCATCAGAAGATCAAGGCTCTTGTTATGAAGAGTCTTCTACAAACGTTTTTGTAGAAATTAGTATTCCAATAACTAAAGATGATGTCTACTCCATTTTATATTTATTTTCTGAAATTCATGTGGAAGATATATGGCATGCATCTCAGGAGTCACATGCAGACACTTTTGCATGCACCATGCATGCATGTCAGGAGACAAAAAGAGAGTCGTGCACATCAGACATCATTCTGATATTTTCTGATAAACATTTTTAGAAACAAATTGGATATTTGAATTCCTCTTGGGAAAATATCCAATTTCAAAAACCAAATCATCCAAAATGGAGTCTGGGAACTGAAGTTATGATCGTTTCAAAATAAACAAAATTTTAGCATTTTTCCAGAAACGACCGTACGGTTTTCAAAATTTCATCCAAACTTTATTTGGATATTTTTCATTACAAGAAGATAAAGTGGATATGTGTGGACATGTCAATGGTGCATATACTTCATCATATCCGTGAAAACATCTACATCTTCAACAAAATATTCAACAAACACAAACTTGCAAAGTTGCGAGGTCTTCTTGGAGTGAAGGACAGGGTTGCTTAGAAACTATTTTTGTTCCTTCTCATTTTTTATTTTATGTATTGTAATTTGAGGGAGGGTTTTGTTCCCATGAGGCTTTCCCTCTTTCCTTTTTTATTTCAGTGTATCTTTTGTATTTGGGTACCTAACATGGCCTCGTAGTCGGGACCCATTCTTTATTTTCACCATAGTGATGTTCAAGGGGG
>WSFP011431672.1:0-21561 GCA_009831015.1 Picea engelmannii | reverse complement strand
TGCCAATATCAAAACTTTGCCCACTCGCTTGACCCGCTACTTGGAAAAACAAAACAGAAACTCTCCGAGCTGCGCTTGAGCATTTGTGCGACTAGCGGGGCCGAAAGCTTCTCGAACCCATGACTAGAATTATTACTAACAGTAGGTTTAATGGTTACTAGCCAACTTTTACAGATTGTACAAATGGATTCATACAAATTGGACACACGAGTGTGAGATCTCACTTCGTTCTATAGGATTTTCTATTTTCTATTTTTTAATAATGATGTATATCATAAAGTGATGGAGGATGGTCCTTGATTTTGGGGAAGAGTGGGACTATTTATAACGCCATGGTTTACAGATTTTGACCACACTTTGCCAATGACAAAAATCCTTGTATCTGTCTATTTTCCCAATTTGCCATTACAATTTTGGAATTTACCAATTTTGAAGGACAATGGGAATACTTTGGGCAGTTGTAATAAAACAAATTTCAAGAGACCTAAGGTGGGTCTAGCCACTTATGCTCATATTTGTGGAGGTAGATCTCGGTGAATGATCCAAATTTATGTAGGAACGCAACATAATACACAAATAACCATGAATACAAAGATGCAGTGAAAATAACACTTCATTTCATTAATATCAAAGAACTGAAATTTGTTTACGGACAGAATAGAAATAAACTAGCTAGGGAGCTGGTAGCTTATCTCTAAGAAGAGATGTGGCGGCTACAGGCTTCTGAACTCTCTGTGTTACAATGAGGCTCAAAGTCCTATATATTATTGAGAAACAATGGAAACCCTAAACATCGAAAAACCTAACCCTAGGAGATTAAACGCCAGAATATGGGCCCCGTCGAGGTAAATTGGTACATCAATTTCTCGGGGTTGTAACTTTGGCATACTATCTTCGTTTGACGCATATGATACATCGTTAGAAATATCTATCCGAGGACTACAACTAATAATAATGAATGTCATGGTTTGGAAGAAACTAATATTCGTCGGAGTTTGATGCCCAAAAAATGTCGTTTAGGGCCTCAAAACAGCTCCGGAAGTTCATGACCTGAAAAACTGCCAAAGATAGTAAATTGTGCTACAATTAAGGAAACTGAAAAACTGAAAGAAGCAATGGTGGGGGTCCAAGTGGAATAGGCGGGTGGCCACCAATATCCACCTGGATCATTCCTCCCCCCTTAGAAATCAATGGTCCCCATTGCGTTGAGTTCCTCCATGAGATGAAGAAACTTCTTATGAACTTGGTCCCTAGTGAGCCACTTGCCCTGGTGAAGGAGTTGGCCTGCTTTGACAACTCGATATAGATGGATCCTCTACTGGTGGATGTTCTTGATCTGTGTGTCCATAATCTGATCAGTTGTGGCTTGTTCCATGCAGTCTAGGTTTAACTATGTTGGTGTGAGTTGTTCTGCCATGTCGGATGTGTCCAGTAGAGGTGGAAAGTAAGGTCGAAGGCGGTCCACATTGAGCACTGGGTGCATACCAAGGAATGATGGGATACTGAGATCAAAGGCATTGTCCCCTAGAGCCTTGGTGATGGTGTATGTCCCATATCGGAGCGGGCGAAGCTTGCGGTGGGGTCCAGCGAGGCGCTCCTTCTGCAAATGTAGCCACACTTTGTCGCCTACCTGGAAGTTGTGTTGCACCCGATGTTGATCATGTCATTGGTTGTACTTAGCATTGGCTCTGTCCAATATTTCATGAACATGTTGTTGAATGTGTTGAATGTGCTCAATGAAGTTATTCGCCTTGGCAGCTTCTGACTGGACATGAGTCGAATCAGCCTGAGTAGCTATAAATGGTATGGCTACGTCAATGGGACATAGTGGCTGGAATGCCAAGCCCACCTGAAGGGGGTTGTGGTCGGTTGAGCTGTGGAGGGCCCGGTTATAGCTATGGTGTACATAGGGGAGGCTCTCATCCCATGTGCACGGATGCTTTGAGTTGTACATGCACAAAATGTGTACGATCATCCTGTTGACGACCTCTGTCTGGCTATCAGTTTGGGGATGGAAAGTTGTGGACTTGGTGAGCTTGGTGTCCAACATTGACCAGAGGTTGGACCAAAATGTACTGAGGAACCTGTTGTCCCGATCTGATATGATAGACTGTGGGATCCCAAAGTGTACCCACACTAGTTCAAAGAAGATTTTAGCAGTGGCTTCTGTTGTGATATTCTTCTTCCAGACCGCCATAATGACCATCTTCGAGAATCTGTCGACGACCACGAAAACACAGTTGTTGCCATGCTTAGTAGAAGGAAGGCCCGACATGTAATCCATGGAGATGGATTCCCAAGGCCAACTGGGGGTAGGCAGCGGAGTATAGAGGCCTTGCTTCTTGATGGTCGGTTTGGCAATGGCGCAGGAAGTGGAGGATCTGATGTACTTTCCGACGTCCTGTCGAAGGTTTGGCCAATAGAAATACTTATGCAGTACTGCCACTATTTTCTCGACCCCAAAATGCCCAACGACCGGAATATAGTGCACTTCCCAAATCATCTTGGCATGCTCGCTTGAAGGAACACAAAGGTGTCCTAGGTGACATAGTAGTGCATCCTGGAGGTGAAAATTTGGAACTCGATTACCCTCCAAGAGCGTCTTGTATGTGTGGCCAAAATCTGGATCGCTCTTGTAGAGAAGCAACCAATCATAAGTCTCATGCCCACACGAGTTGAGCACGGTGGTTATCGCCATGATCGGTGGTCGGCTGAGGCAGTCTACAACATTATTGGTGTTGCCCTTCTTGTACTTGATGTTCAAATGAAACTGTTGCAGATATGTGGACCACTTTTGATGGCGATCGTTCTACAACTTCCCTTGTGTCTGTATGAACTGCAGGGGTCCGTGGTCTATTTGGATGATCGTTTCCTTCCCCAAAATGTAATGCTTCCATTGTTGGCAAGAGTGCACAATGGAATACATTTCCTTTTCATAAGTGGGATACTTTTGGACAGTGTGGCACTGTGATATTCCATTGAATGCCCATGTTGAGTAAGAAATACCCCAATATCATAGTCAAAGGCATATGTCTCGATCTCAAATGGTTGTTGCAAGTCTGGTAATGTGAGCACAAAGGTGATGTTTCAATTCTACGAACGCCTTCTGTTGAGATTCCGACCAAAAGAATTTTTCTTTTGCTCCTCCCTTGGTGACTTGACTCAAGGGCCAAGTGATATGAAAGAATCCCAACACGAACCTGCGGTAGAAATTAGCAAGACCCAGAAAGTTGCGAAGCTCTGTTAGAGTGGTCGGGGCTGGCCAATCCTGGATGACTTGGATCTTGGTTGGATCCACATGCACCCCACAGTTATCAATAATGTATCCCAGATACTGAACCTGGGTCATGCCAAAAGTGCACTTCTCCAAATTGGCACACAACTTGTGTTTCTACATTGTTTGGAGGACCTGTCGGATGTGGTGGAGGTACTCTTCCCAAGTCTGGTTGAATATCAGGATGTCATCCAAGTACACTACTACAAATGAGTTGATGAATGGGTGTAAGATGTCGTCCATCAGCCTCATGAAGGTTGCGGGATAATTCGTCAACCCAGAAGGTAGGACCAGCCATTTGAAAAGGCCCTCCTTGGCTTTGAAGGCAGCCTTCCACACATCGGATGGTTCGATTGGTACCTGGTGATACCCAGACTTCAAGTCAATCTTGCTGAAATATTTCGCCCCTTTGAGTTGGTCCAGAAGGTCATCAATCCATGGGATCGGGTACCTATTCTGAACAGTGATCTTGTTCAGCACCAGATAGTCAATACAGAGTCTCCAAGTCCCATCCTTCTTCTGCACCAACATGATCGAGCTCCCACGGAGCGATGAACTTGGCCAGATGTGACTTTTCTGCAGCAGCTCCTGAATCTGCCTCTTGATTTCATCATTCTCCGGAACATAGCATCGATAGATCGGTCCATTGGGCAGCGTCGCACCTGGGGTCATATCGATGGGGTGCTTGACCTGACAGTGCAAAGGCACCCCTGTGGGTGAGGTGAAGATGTCTTGGTACTCCTCCACGACCTTGTCCATTTGTTGTTGTCATGCGAAGGAGCCATGCCTAGAGGTCGTGGCCACAGTCTTCTTCTTTCCCTGAGGGCGGATCATCAGGAAAACAAATTTCCCGGTTTTGGAAATGAGCTTATTGCATTTCTTTGTAGTAACCAAAGAGATAGCGTCGGCGGTGGTACCTCTGGTATCCTCTACAACTTATTTCCCAAGGTAACAATAACAACGCGAGGTCGAGACTCATACATAGCATGTCACTTCCACAAGTATGGTTGGCCTAATAATACATCACAAACATCAAGAGGAGCAATGTCACATATCACCTCATTGATGAACGGCTTGATGTTGTAGGGAAGGCGGAACTGATGGCTGGCGCGGAGATCTCGTCCTTGGTGAAGCCATTCGATGGTGTACGGATGTGGGTGTGTTGTGGTCGGCAAGACCAACCGCTTCACGACCTCTGCTGAAATGAGGTTCTTTTGGCTCCCACTGTCGACAATGAATTATAGCGGGGAACCCTTTACCCACATCTAGGAGTGGAAGAGACGCTCCTCCTCCTCTGGATCTTCCGATTCTTCCTTTTGGATCTTCGTGGTGGCAACGGTGGCGTTGGGATTCGCATCGATAATCTGCTTCCCTCTGTCATTCCCCTTCTCGGGTTCTGATTCAGTGTCGGAGCATACATCTGGTTCAGAAGCCCTCATCTCGGCCACCAATGTCGTTTGGCCCGACACTCACTTGTGTTGTGAGTGGAGCTCTTATGGAACTCACACCACTTTCCCATGTCCTCCTTCGACTTTGCGGTGTTGTTCTTTGCTTGCGGCTTTGGCAGGTTGTCTTAATCCGCCATGCCTTGGCTTTGTCCTTTGTTCTACGATTTGGGGGCACCTTTCGCTTGCTTTTGATTCACAGATCCAAAGTCTCGCTTCCTCTGTTTGAATTTATGCTCAATCTTGGCAGCATACCGATATGTCGTACCAAGCGAGGAGATGTCGAGGAACTCCATTTCCTCCTAAATGTATCTTTGTAGACAACTGCGGTACTTCAGCACCAAATGTTTCTCTATATCTTTGATACCCAACTTTGTGCGCAGGGTATGGAACAGATTCGTCAACTCATGCACATCTTGATCCCTTTGTTGTTGCACCGTAGTTCATTGTATGTACTTGTCCTCATATCTCCCCACAGGATAATATTGTTATTTGATGGCATCTCGGAAAGAATTCCAAGTGGGTATGACCAAGAACAGAGAGGGTTCATCCTCGTCCTTTTTCTCACAATAGGTTTCCCACCAGTCCTTGACATGGGGGGTGGCTTTGAGCAGTGAAAAAATAATCTTCTCCCGGTCGAAAAAGTCATGAACCGAGAAATATCCTTCTAATAGATTCAATCATCTATATATGACGTCTACATCTATTTGGCCATCAAATATGGGAATGTCAAAGTTTACTTGTACCTTAAAAGGGGTTGTGCCTCCAGAGTGGTTGTTGGATGCAGATGCGCCGCCAGTGGGCAATTGTTGAAGGATCCAGGCGAAGTTATCCATCATCACGTTCCTTTGTTTTTCAAGGGCCTCCTCGAGCAATATTTTAATAGGATCTCCTGCTCCCTCGTCTTTCTTTTCGTCCCCCATGGGCGATCATCAGGGTTTGTGAGGCTGATCTTGCAAAGGTTCAACCAAATCGAGCCCTAACTCCTTATACCCGACCTCATTGGGGACATGCAAAGAAGGATCGAGAAAGAGAAAACCATTATGATACCACTGATCCGAATTTATGCAGGAACGCGACAGAATACACAAATAACCATGAATACAAAGATGCAACGGAAATAACACTTCATTTCATTAATATCAAAGAACTGAAATTTTTTTACAAACAGGATAGAAATAAATTAGCTAGAGCACTGGTAGCTTATCTCTGAGAAGAGATGTGGCGTCTACAGGCCTCTGAACTCTCTGTGTTACAATGAGACTTGAAAGCCTATATATTATTGAGAAACAATGGAAACCCTAAACATCCAAAAACCTAACCCTAGGAGATGAAACACCAGAATATGGGCCCCGTTGGGGTAAATTGGTACATCAATTTCTCGGGGTCGTAACTTTGACATACTATCTTCGTTTGACGCATATGATACATCGTTAGAAAGATCTATCCAGGGACTACAACTAATGACAACAAATTTCATTGTTTGAAATTGACTAATATTCATCGGAGTTTGATACCCAAAAAACGTCATTTAAGGCCTCAAAACGGCTCCGGAAGTTCAGGACCCAAAAAACTGCCAAAAATAGTAAATTGCGCTACAATTAAGGAAATTGAAAAACTGAAAGAAACAATGGTGGGGGTCCAAGTGGAATAGAGCTTTCTAGTGTCAAAATTGTCAATAAACAGGTCATCTACCTGATACTTGCCCATAGGATTAACCCCATCCTTCAAGAAATAAAGGCTCCAAACCAAAGACAAAGCATCGAAAATATTTGGAGCAACAAAACTTCAATGAAATAGACAAAAACGAGAAGTAATTACAAAAAACTTCAAAACTAGAGAAGGATGAAGTTGTTGGTCCAGGAAATTTGAATGAAGGAAATCACTCTTCGATAGAAAATCAAGATGATAAACATCCCTTTAGACATTGCTAACTCAAGGGTTGTGGTAACTATAGCTTATGAAACAAGGACCTCTAACTCAAACAAGGAATAGGCATTATTGGTGAATAGCCTTTGGAAGTTGACTCATAGATGACAATTGTAGATCCCTTGCCAAGGGGAAGGTGGGATTGAAGATTACTTAAAACCCACTCATTGTAAATCTTGGTTTTTGCTCATTTAAGATCCATATAGTTATATTTTTGAATGTTTAAAGAGAATATATTTGTATTGTGTTTTGTGCACCTGAAGAATGTGATTTCCATTCTTTTTTTTATGAATTGAAATTGTGAATTTTTCTACTAGGTCGACCATGTACCCAACTTGGACATTTAAAACTAAGAAGGTATCTATGTGGACCATATGCACGCCTTGAAAATTCACAACATCAATAAGATCTCACCTATTACAACGTGTGTAACACACCCAACCCCTCAGTGGGTTGTTTAAGGAATGGGGCATCAAAATTTCGGTCTCCTCAAGTAATCAATTCCTCCAACCAGGGTCTCTATCACGTTCTCCTCGTCCAAAGGTTTCCAACCATGGTATCCAAATTTGAAATCAGGGCCTAGCCCCTTTTCTTTGGTGACGATCACATACGACGACGAGATATGACCAGACGCCAAGACAAAATGCACCTATTCCGGCACTTCGAAGCTTCGGCTCCGGGCATTTTATCCTCACCACACACCAATTCTCCTGAACTCCGAATTGTCGAAGTTTCGAACTGGCGCGAAGGGATCAACGGTCCCTATTCCCTTACGAGATCAACGGCCCACAATGACTTCGAGCCTCCGGGCTTTGGCAGAATCCGAAGCACCTCCTCACAAAACCTTTGGAGTGTTAAACCTATGATGTGCACCATTTGATGCCACGCGTCCTCAGAGCATCGACGGCTCTGGTTTACTCCGAGACTCCTCACTTCGGGAGTTTTGAGGTACTCACAAACGCAAACCTTCGGAGTGCTAAACCTTTGCACTACACAATCTCACACCATGCGTCCTCAGAATATCAACAGTTCTGATGAACTCCATCACTTCGGCCTTCGGGAGCTCCCGACTCTCGCCACAAGCTTTCTTAAGGAGTGACTTTCCTCCGAAGTGGCAGATATTCTTACACATGTCCTCTGAGATCGACGACTCAGGTGAACTCCGGTCTTCGGGAGTTCTCGCTTCACAAAATCCATTTTCCTCCGGAGCACTAAACCTCTTAAGTAAAGGATCTCCAACCACGTGTACTTTTCCAAGGGACGGTTTGGATGGCTTCGGGACTACGGCCTTCGAGGCTCTGATACCTTCACACTTCAATCATTCTGATGTGTTAATCCTCTGAAGTAAGAGATCGCTCGCCACGCGTCCCCAAATGATGGACGGTTGGGATCTACTCCAGCCTTCGAGGCTTCGGGAGGTTGACTCACTCCTCGCCTGAAATCTCTTAGATTTGGTCAGTGTCGAGCTGACCAAGGCCTAGATCTGACGGTCCTGATCTATCTGTGTAGACCCCAGATCGACGGCTTGTAACCTCCTCTCATTGTCCCACTGTTGCGCCACGCTTAGCAACACCGTCACTCGACACATGCATCCCCACGTTCTCTCGACGTGATGCACACTTTCCCTCGATCGAACGATCGAGAGGGATCCCGAAGGATCCATAGATCCATGGTCCACATTACTTTGCGGTTTCTTCCTTCGGGGGTTTTGGTGTTACTAAACCTTTATTCTCCCGAAGCGGTCAACGTCGGGTTGACTACCTCATAGATCTAACGGTCGGGATAGCTCCCGGGCATCCTCAGATCTACGTCCCAGATTAACATCGAGACTTCGGGACTTCAGAGGATTCACCTCTTTAACGACGAACATGCCTCATTCGTCAGACCCGCGAAGTCCGAAGGACTCAAGGGATTAACGCATGTGTTCCTTCTCTCGATCCAACGATCGTGAAGGACTTTGGCTCCTCCCAAACTAATCTCGTCTGTTCGTCTTCCAAACGAAAGGATCTTCCCTTTCGATAATTGGATCTCGCTATCCTTCCTGAGCTTCGTTAGCTCTGAAAGACTGAGGCATCGACGTGCGCTTTATGCTCTTTCTCCTGAGCTTGAGATTTATAAAGATCTCCCACGCACCCCTGCACTCGTTCACCAAACTCTGGAACTTAAGAGGTTCTTGGCCTCTGCTTGCCTAATAGAGACTTCATGCATACCTGCACTACCTCTCCTGAGCTTAATAGACTATGTCCTCCCGAACACTCAGGGCAACTAGGAGTGTCGACGTGCACACATGAAAACTGTGCCCAAGGTCGACGAACTCATAGTCCATAGATTTTAACTTAAGCCACCACAGGGCTTGGGCATACACGTGTACAATCAGACAATTCCATACTTGTTTAAATACACAATTTTGACAAGAATAAAAAGATACAGTGTAACCATTAAGCAAACATGCACATCATTGGGTTATTCACAATATATCCAATTTTATTACATAGTTATAGTTCAATTTCACAAGGTATGAGAATACTTATCTATTACAGGCTGCATCCCACTAATTGACTGTGGGTGTCTGCCTTTCCACCCAACCATAGGCTCAGAGGCATTCATTCTTAGCACTCTGGCTACACCCGTGCCAAGCCATGATATCACTATGGAATTTACGCCATCCCTCAGAGAGACTCTCTCTGTCACAACGACCCTCCAAGGTTTATCAGAGATGTTTCCTCAGCATCAAGCTCGCATTCGGGTCCTTCAGGTCGTGTTCTCTACACTTCCTTTTGGTTCGTGCATCTCCTTTACAAGCCTGCCCTCTCCTTTTGTGTCTCTCCTCTTCCTATCTATGTGTATCTTACCTTCCTTCTTTACAAAGGTTCCTGACCTATCATGTTCCTTCTGGAAGCTCGAGTCTACAGGTCTCTGTGGTACTTCAGGCTGACAGCCCATGTTTCAATTCATGGGGGTGGTTGATTATTCAACCACCAGTCCTTTCCTTCATTAAATGACTCTTTCCTCTAGAGATATCATGGCTTGTACTTCAAGGCTTCACCCCCCAACAGTCAGTTATAGGCAATTTAACAATAATATATTTACAATGTTCTCATGCCACAACATGGTAATCCTAATTAATGATTAATTACAAGTTGGGGGAAACATGGGCGTTACAATACCCTCCCCCTTAAAAGGAACATCGTCCTCGGTGTTCTTTCTCAGTAACACGTCATGCCTTTCTCATTCAACGACTTTAGAAGTCTTGACCTTCTTTCTCGATCAGGGTATTTTTAAGAATCTTAATATTCGTCAATAATTATTGGACAACAAGCACATTAATCATAGTCTCATGTGAAAACATTTTACTGTTGCATAAAATTTCTAGGAAAATTTCATAATCTAGCACAATACTTATCTCAGATTGTGGATTTGTATCCACATGGTTGTCTTGTTATCCAGACTCGTTGTTTTTCCTTGACATACCCATTGTGTGCATGATCCCAAATCAATAGTTTACAAGAACCATCAGAGTCTCATCTTCCTTGCGATCACTCACCCTCCAGGCCCAGGCTCAAGCATCTCCTTCTCTATTATACAGTTCTTTAGGTGATCCATCTTGCCTTGCCAAGGTTTTCTCGCACAAGAAGAATCCCAAAGACTTTATCAAGCCTTACAGTCGAGGCATCCCTCAGACTTGCTATGTCGAAGCGTCCCTCCGGCTGGTGTTACCTCAACACAACATATTCCAGGCGATCATGGCTGACCACAGGGTTCTCATGTCTCAGCAGTATCCATTTTTCATGTTTTTCGGCTTGACGACCTTCATCTGTCCTTTCTGAACAGATATTTTCTTCTCACCTGTATCACAAGTATACAAAAATTCATGAGACATCATCATAAATTATAAATTTAGAACTTTCTTGTAAATTTGTCACCCACATATTTCCAAATTCCACATTTTGTTTTCAAATTTGTTTCGCACGGAACCCGATCCACCAATTATGGGACTTTCCTTCCCATAACAGTTTGACTCAACAGGAAATTTTGGTCTTCCTTATGGGCTTACAACACTGTCATATCCAAGACCCCTTTGCTTCCTGCACTTTCAACTTTAATCAGCCAAACAAATTGTTAGTTTCCCATGCACATATGTTTTCACTGCACCTTTATAACGTCATCACAAACAATTATTAAATTGTGCATGCTAACAATCAAATCACTTTTATATATTCTATGATACAAAGAAAAAAGAAATTTCATTCCTCACACATGCATCAGTTCAGTATATCAACTTTTCAAAATGAAATTCAAATATCAATTGACTTTAATGAATGTGCCAACATTCATGGCCACATTCATACCCAATGCACCCTTGCATCGATTTCAGGTTATCACTTTTTAGGTTAGGCACTCCTGCCAAGGTGTGTTTGAATTCAACCCACTTCTTCACCATATGGTTTATTCATCCTCATTCACTCTTACAGCAAGATCATGCTTCCTGCTACAGGCCGATCACGATCCCAAATCAGTACACATGAAACTTAAAAATTTCATATGAATGCACCCAAGCATTCTGCCTTCATTAGTAACCAAGATGCCAACACTCATGGCCACCCAAGAAATTATTTTTTCCTTAATACCTCTATAATTTAAGTAGAGTACTGGAAGGTCCTCCTTCCTTAATGGGAAATCTGTTGTCTTCCCTCTTATGTAAACATGCATTCCCTCAATGCATTCCATGCAACGTGTTAACTATGAGCACCTTGATTCCCATAGAACCAGTCCTCGTGACCATAGTCTAACGCAGAGTGCCAAACTCTACCTTCCTTGACTAGCCCGGATGGACTCTGTTTTCTCTCTATGCGATCGAGAGTTGTGACCTTAGCTCTATTCTTTTCAGGCACTACCCTTTCAGCTCCCATGCCCGAGTGCTATGATCCTGGCTAAACCCCTTGTCTGCAATTCAACAGTGAAGATCTGTCTTCCCCCGGATCCAACGGTTGCAAGGGATTGCGGAACCTCAACTAGCTCGTGGTTTAATTCTCCTTTTGATCTCCACAATGGATACGGACCGTCAATCTTATCGAACCACTGGCATTTGATCCGTTAACTCCAATGGATCTTGAAGTCAATCTGATGAATGAGATTGGTTTCCTTCCGATGAAGGGCTCGCGTTCAACTCCTCTGCCAGGTTCTCAATTAACCTGATTCGATCAGGGTTTTCTTCTTGATCCATACCCTACCTGGGTATCCACGGTATACAACTTTCTTTCAAAATTTCGTGCATAACATTAGACAATAAAATATTTCAGAAATGATTTTTACCCAATCTTTTGATACCTTGAGCCACATAAGCGTGAACATTTTTATACAAGTTCTTCGTTGTTAGCACCCTCTTTCTGATTTTTACCTCATCAACAATGCTTTAGGGGGAATTTTACAGTCCTGTCAACAATCTTTCGACCGCAGCCTTCCCATGGTCATCGTCTGCTTGAAGTTGCCCATCATTGGTAACTATCTTCCTCGACAGTTCCAATTCCTTTCTATACACAACATGCATCATTAGTTGTAATATCATTTAAAATGCATGTATCATAACATTCAAATCCATAAAACATCTTAGAAATGTCCTAGCATATCTTTATGCACTTCACCACATTATCCTCAAAGGTTTCCATGAATGCAATACAGAGAATTCTCAATTGTTTCTATAGTAATACAATCATCATCACTATGGTGTCAAAACATTCACTTTTATTATTAAATTAGCTCTTCACCGCATTATCCTCAAGGATTTCCATGAATGCAATACAGACAGTTCTCAATTGTTTCTACAGTAATACAATCATCATCACTATGGTGTCAAAACATTTACTTTTATTAGTAAATCGGCGTTTTCATTCTAGAGGAAACATAACACATAGCAAGAAAGGAGTTAGGGCTCTCCCCTTTTTTCAACTCCTTCCACACATCCTAGGGATTTCAACCCATCTGAGTTATTTCTAAGGCCTTACTTCCTTTGTTTGATGTGGCTTCCACCAAGCCTATTCGATCAAACATACTTATTTATCTCTTCTCTTTTCCCAGATGTACTTGTTCTCATAGTTGTTCATCTAAGACCTACAACTTTGTAAGCAATTTAGAGTTATTAGGGTGGACAAGTGTTCCTCCTTTTTCCTCTTCTTTGCTTTTGCAATCTACTTCAGGTTGGGATCTCCATGCTCTTTTCCTTGAGCAGCCTTGGTTAGGCCTCACCCTAACCTTTTTTGATACAACAGCATGCTTTAATAGCAAGCTTTTTGTTCCTAGTGGATCATGACCCTGTGCATCATGCACATTATCATTCGATTCTCAGAGTGGTCAATATTCAATTGTTAGTCTTCCACTTACAAATTTTGTTTTAAAAATGTAATTCACGATTCTTATATAGATAGGCTTTGCAGCCCATCGCCCAACCTTCAGCAATTATTAGGGTTGTGACTATGTTCTTCTGATAGAGTCCTTACACACTTTCTTCACAGGGAACTCCTTCAACATTCAACTTCCTCATTGCATATCCATCACTATTTGTGATGGCCTCAACCTTGAATTAGCTTCAGCTTGTTACCAAGTATTCTCTAAGGAATATAAACATGCATTTTTGTCATGCATCCAGATTATGTATCCACACATATTATGGTTTTGTTAACTTACATCCATGATGTACTTAACTACATACATCTCTACTTTAAAATCAGTCAACTCATGATTGTTCACAATCATTCTCACGTGATTCTCAAAGGCATAATCATTTGTCTCTTATCATGACAATCAGAGCACCTTTGCTCATTTACTCTTTCATCTATTTATATTAGTATTTTCTGAGGAAGTGGAATACATTCCCCTCAAGCTATCATTCAAAACAAAACTTTCACGACTCCTCAGAGTGGAATCAACCATGCATCCATGGTATTCATTCAATCTTGGCACATGCAATACTTGCCTCACATTTCACTCATCTAGGCAGTCACCTCGTGCCTTTAGTTTACCTATACTCTTACATCATACATGTGCATCACTTGTACATTTAATATCATTCATACCTAACTGGTATTAAAATCAAGGTTCATATCAAGAAGCTTCACAGTGCATTAAATCCATGCACTCAAGCATACACACACACAGCCCAAACATTCATCATGCAAGCTCATTTCTTGTACCTTTTCCATGTCATTCACACATATGGACATATCAGACTTCTAGACCCTTCTCCCAAGGATCTTCCAATTCATCCTTATGATAAGCCTCATAGGGACACTCAACACTGAGTTTCCCCCTCAATTGAGGGCTTGCAGTCATATTATTTTTTTAAGCATGTATACACATATTTGTGTATATGTAGGTGCATCTCTTCCACCTTTTTACCTCATTCATATATCTATATTTCATTCATGTTGTTACACCTCTGTTGTCATCAGATCATGATGGGCTAATGCAACCAGCAGCATGTCTTACGCTAAAACTAACCATAGGTTTATTTGAGTTTATTTGCATGTTGCATTCATGCAACCATTATCGTATGCATCACAACATTGTCTCATCTTGCATTTTCATGCCAATACACATTCAAGTCTTATCATTAATGTTGATCAGCATATCCCTACCCTCGTAAGGGTAGTTATCACTTTGACAAAGGGATGAAGAAATTCTTCTGCTCAATTTCAGCGAGAATTCCCAAATCACAGGTTCAATCTGCAGTGCTTCTCCTCAATGAGTAAATACAGATAATAACAACTCCTTATGCGACTCGTGCATGAGCCCAAGCAAGGCATGTGTTGTTGCCATGCTCTGATACCAATTTGTAACACACCCAACCCCTCAGTTGGTTGTTTAAGGAATGGGGCATCAAAATTTCGATCTCCTCAAGTAATCAAATCCTCCAACCAGGGTCTCTATCACATTCTCCTCGTCCAAAGCTTTCCAACCATGGTCTCCAAATTTGAAATCAGGGCCTCGCCCCTTTTCTTCGATGACAGTTGCATACAACCGCGGGATATGACCAGATGCCAAGACAACATGTGCCTATTCCGACACTTTAAAGCTTCAGCTACGGGCGTTTTATCCTCACCACACGCCAATTCTCCCGAACTCTGAATTGGCGAAGTTCCGAACTAGCGCGAAGGGATCAATGGTCCCTATTCCCTTATGAAATCAACGACCCACGATGACTTCGAGCCTTCGGGCTTCGACAGAATCCGAAGCACCTACTCACAAAACCTCTGGAGTGCTAAACATCCGATGTGCACCATCTGATGCCACGCGTCCTCATAGCATCGACGGCGCTGGTTTACTTTGGGACTCCGCACTGAGGGAGTTCCGAAGTACTCACAAACGCAAACCTTCGGAGTGTTAAAACTCTGCACTGCGCGATCTCACGCCACGCGTCCTCAAAACATCAACGATTCTGATGAACTCCGTCACTTCAGCCTTCGGGAGTTCCAGACTCTCGCCACAAGCTTTACTAAGGAGTGACTTTCCTCCGAAGTGGCAGATATTCTTACACTTGTCCTCTGAGATCGACGACTCAAGTGAACTCCAACCTTCGGGCCTTCGGGAGTTCTCGCTTCACACAATCCATTTTCCTCTAGAGCACTAAACCTCTGAAGTAAAAGATCTCCAGCCACGTGTCCTTTTCCAAGGGACGGTTGCAATGGCTTCGAGATTCCAGCCTTCAGGGGTCCAATACCTTCACACTTCAATCCTTACGATGTGTTAATCCTCTGAAGTAACAAATCGCCCACCACGCATCCCCAAATGATGGATGGTTGGGATCTACTCCGGCCTTGGGGGCTTCGAGAGGTTGACTCAATCCTCGCCTGAAATCTCCCAAAGTTGGTCAATGTTGGGCTGACCACGACCTAGATCTGACGATCCTAATCTATTCGTGTAGACCCCAAATCAATGGCTCGTAACCTCTTCTCAGGGTCCCACTGTTGCACCACGCTTGGCAACACCGTCACTCGACGTGTGCATCCCCACGTGCTCTCAACGTGATGCACACTTTCCCTCGATCGAACGACCGAGAGGGATCCCAAAGGATCCATAGATCCATGGTCCACATTACTTTGCAGCTTCTTCCTTAAGGGGTTTTGGTGTTACTAAACCTCTATTCCCCCGAAGCGATCACCGTTGGGCTGACTACCTCATAGATCTGACGGTTGAGATAAGCTCCCGAGCATCCTCAGATCTACATCCCAAATTAACATTGGGATTCACCTCTTTAACGACAAACATGCCTCATTCGTCGAACTCGCGAAGTCCGAAGAACTCAATGGATTAACGCCCGCATTCCTTCTCCCAATTCAACGATCATGAAGGACTTTGACTCCTCCCAAACTAATCTCGTTCGTTCGTCTTCCAAACGAAAGGATCTTCCCTTTCGATACTTAGATCTTGTTATCCTTCCTGAGCTTCGTTAGCTCTAAAAGACTTGGGCATCGACGCACACTTTATGCTCTTCCTCCTAAGCTTGAGATTTATAAAGATCTCCCACGCACCCTTGCACTCGTTCACCAAACTCTGGAACTTAAGAGGTTCTCAACCTCTGCCCACCTCATAGAGACTATGTGCATATCTACACTACCTCTCATGAACTTAATAAACTCCGTCCTCACGAAGACACAGGGCAATTAGGAGTGTCGATGTGCACACATGAAAACTCTGCCCAAGGTCGACGAACTCACAGTCCACAGATTTTAACTTAAGCGACCACAAGGCTCGAGCATATACATGTACAATCAAACAATTCCATACTTGCTTAAATACACAAATTAAATAAGAATAAAGAAATACAATATAACCATTAAGCAAACATGCACATCCCTGGGTTATTCACATTATATCCAATTTTATTACATAGTTACGGCTCAATTTCACAGGGTATGAGAATATTTATCTATTACAAGGTTGCATCCCACTAACTGACTGTGGGTATGTGCCTTTCCATCCAACCATAGGCTCAGATGCATTCATTCTTAGCACTCGCCACCCCCGTGCCAAGCCATGATATCACCAGGGAATTTATGCCATCCCTCAAAGAGACTCTCTCTGTCACAACGACCCTGCGAGGTTTATCAGATGCTTCCTCAACATCAAGCTCGCATTCAAGTCCTTCAGGTCGTCTTTTCTGTACTTCATTTTTGTTCGCGCATCTCCTTTACGAGCCTACGCTCTCCTCTAGTGACTCTCCTCTTCATGTCTGTGTGGATCTTACCTTCCTTCTTTAGGAAGGTTCCCGACCTATCCTATTCCTTTTGTCAAAAGGAAGCTCGGGTCTACAGGTCTCGGTGGTGCTTCAGGGTGACAGCCCATGTTTCCATGCATGGGGGTGGTTGATTATTCAACCACCAGTGCTTTCCTTCATTAACTGATTCTTTCCTCTAGAGATATCATGGCTTGTACTTCAAGGCTTCACCCCCCAACAGTCAATTATGGGCAAGTTAACAATAATATATTTACACTGTTCTCATGCCACAGCGTGGTAATCCTAATTAACAATTAGTTACAAGTTGAGGGAAACATGGGTGTTACAACTTGGACTATAGTGAGCTAGACTTCTCACCTATTACAACTTGGACTATAGTGAGCTAGACCTCTCACCTATTACAACTTGAACTATAGTGAGCTAGACCATGGGCACAACTTATAAATTCACAATAAGAAAGGTAGTAATTTGTACTAGGTGTAGAAGCTTGGAATTTCACAATAGTAAACTTTTACTTTTTACAACTTGAAGCTAGCCATGTGTTCACAACTTCAATTAACAATTGAGAAAGTAGCCATGTATTGAACTTTATAATTGGAAAAGTTCTCAACATTGTTAAACTTTAACTTATTACAACTTGGAGCATAGGGAGGTGGATCATGTGCGTGATTGATGTAGGAGCCAAAGACCTATGCACCCCATTGAATTACTCACCATCATAGATCCAACTTAAACCCGAATCTATCAAACCCCGAGAGAGATCGAATTTCTTAAGGTGTAAATTTTTTAATCATTTAATTCCATGTCATGTATTAATTCCTTCATATTAAATGAAGAAAAAAATTAAATTTCTTAAGGTGTAAATTGTTGTCACATATGTTAACATTTCGTGACATCTCCCTTGCAGTGGACTATAGAGCACATCCCAACTATCATATCAGCGACCCATAAATCAATGAACCACATCAATGTAGGGGATCAACACCAATTTAGGGGATCAACGTGTAGTAAACTTTGAAATAATCCCCATTGTCCATCATTTTACCACAAACAACCTAATTTATATCGCATCATTTGAGTTTAAGGATCATTTTATCACAAGCAACCTATTTTCTATCGCATCATTTGAGTTGAAGCCAAAATCCAATATGGATGTCAATCATCTGATAGCCCATCATCTAATAGCTTAGAAAATTTTGGGGTCACTTGTCTAAAGGTTTTTTTATATCATTCTTTGTCATTCAATTTCCCATGCAAGGTTGGCATTCAATCAAGGTTTAAACATTAATCATTGGAGGTATTAAACCCAACATTCCCTACCTCGTGTGATATTTGAACAACATTCTAATTAAGGTGTACACATCTTTTAATTAAACTTGATGGTAGGTAAAACTATGAATGGGTGTCAAATTGTTCAAGGGTCACTTGTTTCAAGGATTGTTGATATTATTCTCTATACAATTTTCCATGTAAAGATCGGGGATCAAACATCAAGCAATGGAAGCAATGGAAGTGTTAAACCAAAGTTAATTATTCTATGTGATATTTGAATAGCATTCTAATTAAGGCAGGCTTAATGGTTAAGAGCATGTGTTTTCTCTTTAGAGATCATAGATTCAAATCCAAAGAAGGATAAAATATGTAGACTTTAACAGTGACCTTATAAATAAATTATTATTATTATTATTAAACTTCATGGTAAGTAAAACTATGAATGGATGTAAAATTATTCAAGTTAGTTTTCCATTTTTATTCCATACCCATAGGAAAAGTGTTCATGTTAGTTTTCCATTTTTATTCCATGCCCATAAAAAGGAAAAGACTGCTAGTTGGAAGGAAAAGCAAAAAAGGTGGAACAACGGAAGCTAGAGAAGAAGAGTATTGAAGAAAAGAAGAGAAAGGAGATTTGAAAAGATAAAATAGAGGAAAAGAAGAAAAACTCAGGCAACCCAACAAAAACAAATAGATTTTAAATTTCTTGTAAATGCCCACATCTAGTACTAAGACCAGAGGTCTTTAAAAAAAGGTCGTTAAAAAAAGAAAAATTATCTGATAGAAGAGTCCCTTTGAGGCACCCGTAATGTAATTTATATTTTATATTTTGAGAATTAATAAAAATTTGGTGGTGAAGATTTAAATGCTCATTGTGTGTGTTTGTCTCTTTGATTTTCCAAAGCAAGGTTGCAATAAGTTCGGTATCAGAGCAGGAGTATCTTGTTGTAGGACACTTCAGCTTGAAGAGTTGTTAGGTAGAATTGTTCTAAAAAGAAATTGTAATTTTGGTAAAAGAGGTTTTGCTGGATAGAACTATAAAAAGAGGAAATTGAGCAGAAGTAGAAATTGTAGTTTTGGTAAAGAGATTTTGCTGGATAGAACTGTAAAAAGAGGAATTTGAGCAGAAGCAACAATATGGCTAATAGAAGAGTAAGAGCTAAATGTAAAGACGTAAAGCAGTGTAGAGTATAGCTAAAACTGACAGTATGGCTAATAGAAGAGTAAGAGCTAAATGGAAAGACAGAAAGCAGTGTAGAGTATAACTAAAACTGACGTGACAAGTATTGGGATATATTCAAGCTATACTGGAAGCCATGAAGATAGCTCAAAGAAGAGTTGCAATCGGATATCATGATGAGTGATGATGAATAACAAAGTATGACTATGGAATCCTTCATAGTGTGTTGCAAATTTCTTATTTTGTTTTGTGAAATATTGAAAACAATTTATTTTGTTTTTGTTTTGTGAAATATTGGGAAGACAAATTTATTTTGTTTTGTGAAATATTTGGGAGGGAGGGGAAACCCATATCTCTGCTGTTAGCCTAGCTATATCTTTATTATAGCTACATCGTCAAAGCAAAGAAAAATAAACTATTAAAACCACTTTGTTTCGTGCAGCTATAAACCCAAATTTTTAGTCTCGTTTCCTTTTTTAATATATTTGATCCTCACCAGGCTACCTTCTGTTCATTATCCTCCGAGTAATAAGGATTCTAAGGAGATATCATGGTTCAAAATGAATTAGCAAAAAACCTACTAAAACCAATTTAAAAAATAAAAGTCGAATATAAAAACAATCCGAATACAACATGTTTTATCAATAGAAACATTTGTATCACTCAATATAGACAGCGTTAGTAAAAGGTGGGCTTAGAGTGTGCAATAACGGGATCTATACTGATTTGGTACAAGGATAACTAAGCACTGATTCCAGATAGTAGTTAAAAGTTGTAAAAGCACAACAAAAATCTTCTTCAAAGGAGAAACAAGCATTTAAAATCGAAAAAGGAATACAGCCATACAAAAACAAAACCAGAGACAAACCATAGTTTAGTTCAGTTTGAACTTAATCGAAACTTGATCGACAATGGAGAGCATCAATCCAATTAAGAAATAAATGATCAAAAGTCTTGAAAATTTGGAAGAACTATGAAGCAGGCAATCAATCCAATTAAGAAAAAAATGATCAATACTCTGGCAGATTAGGAAGAATTATGAAGCATATATTAAAAAATACAGTCCTTCATTCATCCCTCTCGCCTGGTTGTAAAAAGTATGCAACTTGAAAAGGATGGAAACTTTCACTATTGACCACCTGCAAAGGTCCAAAAAAACAGGCATCACCAGTGGAAGTATTACGAGGAGCTAAAATCTCGCAGATTTCTAAAAATTCTAGAAATATATTTGTTTTAAGCTTCTGTTATAGGCTTAAAGGGGTCTGAACGGCGTGCAGAAAACCGCTATCTTTAATTGAAGGCAGTATGCATGGTTCCTCTGTGAATACAGATCTGGAAATTGAAGATTTATTGCATCATTCGAAATATATAAGATCTTTTTAAAAAGAGAGAATGATGTATCGGTTAATGTACCAGCATCAACCGATCTAGACCATGAAGCAACATTGATCTATAGACCACCGTCAATTAAATAAATATGATACAATTGTTTTTCCGGAGGAAGAATACATGACTGACCTAAAGTATCACAAAATACAGTATCAAGAAAAATCTGTCAAAGACCAAACTCGAGTACTAATTAAATCAAAGGATTTTGTGCTCACTGGGGTTTCAAGCTCGGTAGTTTTCCATTTCAACCACTAGACTACAGCCCAACAGACAAAATATGTTTTGGACAAAAACATATTAGAAACAGTTAAATCATAAAAATCACCAATAAATATGAAAAGTAGAAATAATATTAAAAAAAAAGACGCAGTCTACTTAAATGCATTGTTAAAGAGAGAAAGGAATGTAACAATAAGCACAACCCTACCTGCAACTAATAGCATTGCATTTTGTCCCAATGAAAATAATACACAGATTTTAAAATAGAAGACTTATAATTGAAGAACCCAAGAAATTAATCCACATGGGGTTTGACATTAAACATTCACATAGAGCCTGCGCCAAACCTGTCAAACAACATCTTGACAAACAATCTAAAAGCCCTAACATTTGAGGGCTTTGTAACTGCTGTGACATAAAGATTATTTATAAACCCCAAAAAGAAACGAACACAATAAAATGAAAACCTATTACAAAATCACAATACAAAAACGTCATGAAGGGTTGAATTGGAAAAGTATACCACGAATGGAATAAAGCCATTGATCAGATAATTGTAGTCTGTCTATATTGCAGTCCGCAATGAAGTTCAGAAAATAATAATCATCATATCAATGGATAT
>WSFP011431666.1:0-21562 GCA_009831015.1 Picea engelmannii | reverse complement strand
AATGTATCTCGAACTGAACTGTACCCCGAACATACCAAAGTATCATTTTAGTTGTTTTCCAATGGCTTCCATGGGGTGTTTACATATATCGGGCAACAAGACCAACAACAAATGAAATATCAGGATGGGTATGAGTCATGTATAAGAGGCTACCAACTAATTGATGATACAAAGTGGCATCAACTTCAGGATAAGTACAAGTGGCAACATGTTTGAATCCAAACTAGAAGGGAGAAGGGGATGGTTTAAGATCTTCCATGTGAAAGTGACGAAGAAGGTCACAAGCATACTTAGACTGGGAAAGAAAAATTACTTCCTTGGTTTGAAAAACTTGGAGGCCAAGGAAATAGTGCAAAAATCCTAAGTCTGTCATTTCAAATTTCTTCCTAAGGCCAGTTTTCACATGGTTTAAAAGCTTTGGGTCACTACCAATGATGATAAGGTCATCAACATAAAGAAAGAGGATTATGAGATGGATTCTTACTTTCTTGGTATATAAATTAGTGTCAGAATCACATCTATAAAAGTCAGTATCAAGAAGAAAGTTGTCCATTTTGGCATACCAAGCTCGAGGAGATTTCTTAAGACCATAAAGACATTTCTTAAGGAGGCAAACAAGGCTGGAGTCATTCTGGACATATCTAGGAGGTTGTTCCATGTAGATTTATTCTTGCAAATTCCTATGAAATAACATAGATTTAACATCCATCTGATGGACTTCCCATTTATGTGAGGTAGCAATGGAAAGAACAAAGAGGCTGAAATTCATTTTGGCTACGGGGGAAAAGGATTCATTATAGTCAATGCCTTCAACTTGAGAGAATCCTTTGGCAATTAACTGGTCCTTGTGTCTTTCAAAACCTCCATCTGATGCATACTTAGTTATGTACACCCATTTACATCTGACAAGTTATCTTCCTTTAGAAGAGGTACAATATCCCAAGTATCATTTTCCATTAAAGAATGATACTCCTCATTCATTGTTGTATCCCAATTTGGATGACCTGAAGCTTCTGAAAATATCTTTGGATCACGAGTCTCTGAAACTTGAGCCAAAACAAAAGAGGATTATTGGAACTGTGAACTTATTTGATGTTGATATGAAGGATCACCAACAAGATCACTAGTTTCTTATCATATTGAACATACCCATCTAGGAAGCGATGGTGTCAGTTTAGGTTCATGTTCAATCGACTCATCTAGAGGAAGGTTAGTGTTGGCGCAAGATTGATCAGACCAGGGTCCTTCTCAGGTTCCCAACAAAAGGTACCGTGTATTATAGAGCGCTAGAATTTTCATCTCCTCTGAAGAGAAGAAGTCTCACCTGAAGCGCAACTAAGACAAAAGGATAGGGAAGGGCAAGGAGAAGACTTAGGTGGGTTCATAGAACCCTCAAGATTCAGCAGGATCTTGCGCAAGATATCTAACTCCAGATCATATTGGAACTCATACGCTCATGAACTGAAACTACTTAGGTTGCGAAAATAATTCATGTACAGAAACATCATGTGGAACTTATGAAACATAAAGAAGTATTGTAACGACACAATGCAAAAGTATAAACACAGAATGACGCAACATATTTTGAAATTTTGGATCCTTCTTGATATATTATCTTCATATATTTCTCAGTTAAATCTTAGAGATACAAAGTAGTTCTTTGTTACATATTTTTGGCTTTGGACCCATGTCGCAGAGCTTTAATTCCAAAAAATGGTGTACAGATTACATTACAGAACTCAAAACCCGACTTCTCAACAATTAGCAACAACAAGAAGAAAAAAACCATTTACAATCACGATCCAACCTAACAACAAGGGGAGAACCCTTTTACAATCCTATTCATTCCATATATATAAGCTAAGTAGGGTCTTATGGCTTTGGCTTGCACGCTTTCTTGTTCTATTGCAACTGCTTTTCCTTTGCTGGCATTGCTCTGTCCTTTTCGCAACTAATTTTTGTTACTTCTCCTTGCTTTGTTGTTCAGCTTCTTCTGTAGCTTGCACAATGCGTACTATGCCAAAATGGGGACTGTAGTCCTTCTTGTGCAGCTTCTTGTCCAAAAATGAAGGGCCTAACAGGCTCCGACCACAAGCCTTGACTCGCCCTCAAGTCAAGTACTCGGCTCTTTCGCAACTTCTAGGAGAAACTGTTGCTTTCCCTTGTCCTCCTTTTCCTCTTCCCTTTTCTCTTTTGCTTGCGCTTTCTCTTCTTTTGCCTCTTCAAATGAAGGTCCCAACTCTAGGACCAAATCCAAGGCCCGCTTCTTAACTTCTTGAAATCTCCCAACTTTATCTTGCCATTTCCTGGCAAGGAGTGAGGCCTCTGCCATGAACTGTTGGGTCACATATATAATACATCCCTTGGGCTTGGATGCGACCAATGAGTTCCATTCAGAATCTTTTGTTGCATCAACTTGATGCATTTTCATATAAAATGTTTGAATGATAGGCTGTAAGTCACGCAACTCCTTCTTAGCTATAGATTCCACCTCAAATAAATCATTCAGCTTGTTGTCCGCTTGTTGAATCTGATCAAACTTTTGTTGTTGCTCCAGTGGATCCATTGTAGCCACAAGTTCTTCATTCAACACCTAGATTCTAGTGCGTACATCCTCAAAAGTTTGGTTGCGCCTAGCGATGATGCCCATCCAATCGCTAACTTCTTTAAAAATATTTGTGCAGTCAGTTGTGCGCTTGTGTAGTGCTGCTCGGGCATCGTTTCCTTCTAGCACTACCTTCTTCATCTGCTCCTGCAGCTTCTG
Source organism: Picea engelmannii (assembly GCA_009831015.1). Lineage (NCBI taxonomy): Eukaryota > Viridiplantae > Streptophyta > Pinopsida > Pinales > Pinaceae > Picea > Picea engelmannii. Next base: position 18,798 of record WSFP011431666.1, on the reverse strand, counting down.
AGGCTGCTACTCTGCTTCTTGATGAGTTTGCTACAACTGCACTTCCAGATGCTCGGCGTGAATGGCCAATTGTGACCATCCTCCTTGGAGAAGTTCAATCTGATGCTACGACTCTCCTGCATCCCTGACTTCGGGAAGTTGGGGTGCAACCTTTCAAATTTCCAGACAGTCTTCAACAAGCCTTTCTTGAACTCTTTCCAGTCTGTGCTCGACCTAGATCTTTGCATGTGATTCTTTTTTTTTGCACGCTTCTGCAAAGAGCGCTTCCTCCCTTGCCAACTCGACATACCTCTCAACATGCTGGAGCCTCTTCTCTAGTTGATCAGTTGATGCTATGATCATTCTAAATAAGTGTGTTGTTGGCCACTGTGCAAGGTCAGCAGAAGACGAGGCTATGTCCTTGGGTGCTCGGGTTTCCAGTGGAATTCCACTGGCCGTTGAATGTTCTGAGGGGGTCTCTGCCTCCTCCTCTCCTATTGATGGTCCTGGAGCAAGCCTCAACCTCAAAGTTGATGGAAGGAGTGTAAGAACCTCTATTTTGTCCAGGAAGAGTCACAACAACTATGCACAATGCTGAGGGTTTTGGAGAACCAACTCCATTTGTTCCTGCGTGGATGTTGTGCTCTGCCCGAAGGTTGACTCTGGTTCCTTCTGAACCTCTAGTAGATCCTTCTCTTTGTGTGGCTTCACTTCCGGAGTTGCGCTTCCCCGGGCTCCCTCAACTTTGGTCGTTGAGTAAATGTGCTGGGGGATTTGAACTTGCTGCTCCTCTACCATTTGAGTGTCCTTCTGCTACACAAAAGGTACAATCTTCTGGTTCTGGGCATCAAGGTTCAGGCTAGTCAAATGAAATATCTACTCCGGTACTTCTAGATTTGGACCAGGAAGTTCTGGTCTCAGCTCAGGTAACTCTGGGCTTGTTTCTGGAAGTTCTTGCTCTAGTTGTTTTTGGGAATCGAGCTACATCGAATCTGGATCAGTAGTTTGGGGTGGACTGGTGGTTTCTGGGGGTGGTGGCTGGGGTTTTTGTGGTGATGGAGGGTGCTCGGTGACGATGGTGGATGGATGGGTTTCAGTCTCAGGGTATGACTCGGGCTTCTTGGATCGTTGAGAGAGTGCGGGGGATGACAGATGGAAGGGGTTGGGGGTTCAGAACTTTGCTCGGTGAGACCCCTGTTTCGAAATTCTTATCCACTGGTTCTATAATGAACGCAACACTCATAATCTCGTTGACATATTTACCTGTCAACAAGGATTGCTCTGGAAGCTACGGGAGTATCAGAAGTGTTCTTTTATTCTTCTCTAGTCTTTTCGTCTTCTCCTCCTCCTTAGAGTCCATCTGTGCCAGAGCTTCTTTCTTCAGTGCTTTTGAGCCTGAGCTCAGTCCTACCCCTGCTTCTTTGCCTTTCTTCTTCAACAGCTCAGTGGGAAAAATGTAGTGCATCTCCGACTTGCACGGGTTGTGTTTAACTCTAGCCCACGACTTTACCTCTTTGTCAAAGGCCTCCTCATCTAATTAGAATGACATCATCCTTGAATGGAAGTCCTCCTTGTTGGCATACCTTGGCCATACAAACATACGGTGTCAGTCATACTGAAGGCGATGTTCCTCGTATTGTAGTTGAGGAGCTCCTGTGGAATGCACAACCTCTAGGTTGTGTCAATGAACCTGTTATACCACTTGGAGAACGTTGTGTTGTTGAAGGTTGTGTTCTCAAAGTCTTCCCTTGAGTGTCAGGGCTCAAACATCTTTGCGAGGTGCTCCTTGTCTTCTAGCACCAATGGTCTTCCAGTGAGTGGTGTCCAATTTATCATTGTGAATGCAAGCAACATGTATCCATATGTGAAGGTGCCTCCCTTCTCCTGAGCTTCCTCACAAGCCACGAGTAGTTATTGCAACATACAACTACACCAATTGAATACAACACCATTGGTGCAAAAATCAACCACAATGCATCCAATGTGCATTCTCCCTTGTAATACGACCTCATGAATTTACTATCTATAATGTAGCAGCCAGTTCTGACTGTCTCTGGTAGAATGTGGTCGATTTTTGCTGTGCGCCCCCCCCTCTGCGTGTGGAACCTTTCATAGAGGTTGGGATCCCCTTTCTTTTTGTTGTGCTTACCGGGACCCTGGAATCCTTTGGACACGTCCTCGCCCTCGAGGGACAATCCTGTAAGCTGGTGGAAGTCTTTGGCATGGATTGAGTACCGCCTATCCAACTAGAGACTTATGTCATGCACCATGTTGATCAGGACCTTGGTGCACCGCGCAACTTCACTAGTGGTACCAAACAATGGTAAGTCTCCGAGGTTCATGATTGTTGAGTTAAAGAGGTTGATAAATTCGGTAGTTGGCACGAACTGCATGTATCCCAACTCATCTGGAGAGATACTCTAGAAGACATCTATATTCATTTGGGGGAACAAGATTTGATCTGTTAAGTCGCGATCAAGGAGCTTGACCTGCTCCACCTTCCCCATGAGATCACCCACGACCTCGACTCGGGGGTCGCAGCGCTCATCTGGTACTACGTCTTTGGACATGGCACTTCAGATTCCTATAGCTCTCAGCATTGTGGGCTTTGAGTTATTAGCAAATTCTGCGGTGAAATAAGGATTGGGGATCACAACTATGGGTCTTAGGATTATACAGGCTTGCTCGCTCTACAAAATTTGAAAATTGCTAAGTGCTTTATGAAAACAATGTGTTCTATGATGAGTTCTCAGAGCCTTATACTCAGGCTTAGCTAGAAAGTTCAGTAATAACCGTTGTTCATCATGACCCTATGGACACAACTTGGATTTGAGTTGTCCGATGTGACAGGTCAACGGGGTAAATCCTATTGGGAGATTCTGACATTTATTTTTCAAGTTGGACATGGACATGGTCGATTTCAGACCTTTCCATTTGACAAATGGGAATCCCGGTACGAATACCAATGGAATCTTCACGTATCGCGGCTTTACGACTTAACTGAATTCAGATAGGGTACCGTAATAGAAATAAAGGTTGTGACTGGACTGAGTTCATGTGGCACATGGACTCAGATTATGTTCGGATTCTCTCTCCCTTTGACCACAAAGAGGTCCTCGTCATATTAATGACTATCACGAATGGGTTCTTGATGTTTCTAAGGCTACACTGCCGAGTAAGCAATTCTGCATCAAACAACACTTAGACAGAAAAATAAATGAACTACATGTCGCGGTGCAACACTGCACACATCAAATTTATTAAATGAATTTACAAAAATTGTAGAAAAACTCAAATCTATCTATTATACATGCTCCTTCGGACTAGAGCAACAGTCCTTTTAGCTCAGTTCCGAGACATATAGGGTTTCAGGCGAGTGCCATAAACCCATCTTGGTCACAACATACCATCCAGTTGCACAAGTCTGACTGCTCCAGAAGGTCAGATCTTCGCAACTATAAAAGGTCCCAACCAATGCATGTGCAACTTGCCGGGATGCTTCTGGTATCGACTGCCATAGATTATGACCTTGTCTCCTTGTGCAAATACTTTAGTCTTAATGTGTCTGTCATGCCAATCTTTTTTCCTTTCTTTCTCAACCGACTGATGGAAGTCTGCTAAAATCCTAGTCTCTTGAAGTTCTTGTAAATCCATGAGTCTCTGCATAACTGATTCTTCCTCTGACATATGTGTGATCTGTGCAATGTACAAACTCGGAGTGATGAATTCTGCAGGCACCACAACCTCTTTCCCATAAACTAGCTGAAATGATGTGTACCTGTGGAGTTTCTTTGTGGTTTTCTTGTAATCTCATAATACTGTTGGAACTCTGTCATCCCAATCTTCTTAGTTTGTGCAACAAACCTTCATCAACCGTCTCTCCAAAATCTTGTTGAATTCTTATACTATTCCATTGGTTTGCGGATGGTAGGGGATTCTTTTTTGATGTTGGATCAATAACTCTAATGTTAGCTTTGCTATAGTGCTACTAATAAAATGAGCTCCCTGATCACTGGACAAACTCCTAGGACATCCAAATTGAGTGATAATATTCTAAAAAATGAACCTAGGAGCAGTATCAGTTGGGAAATCCTGAACAAATCCTGCCTCAGCCCAACGTGTAAGGTAGTCAATGGTGGTAATAATGTACCTAGCCTTTGAATGCTTAGCTTTAGGGTTGATTAGTCTAATGACCTCAACCACCCACTTCTAAAATGCCTATAGAGCTCGAACTGGTTGAAGTGGTGATTCATATCATCGTGATGGCTTACCCACTCTTTGACAGACATCGCATGATCTAGCATATACCTTTGCATCCTTGAAGAGCGTTTCCCACCATAGTCCAGCTTGGAGGAATTTCAGCGTAGTGGACTTTCCTCCTACATGACCTCCTGCAACTCCGCTGTGGCACTCCCACAATATATCTTATCTTTCATGGTCCAAGACACATCTTCTGAGGATACTATCTAATCCTAATTTATACAATTTCCCTGCAATTAACTGATAGTTCGCTTCTCTAATCACCATATGGCGTTTCTGGGTTGCAAAATATGTTCCTGGGCATGATCCTATACTTAAGAAGACTGCTATGTCTTCTAGGTACTCTGGTATGGCTTCAACCCGTAACAGATCTGCATCTAGGAGCTGATCATCCACTGCTCTGCCACTTTCCCATGACTCTAATCTAGATAGGTGATCAGGTCCTACGTTGCATCTTCCCAGCTTAATAATCATTTCAAAAGAGAATTCTTGAAACAGTAGAAACCATCTACAAATTCTCCCTTCCAACATAGGTTTGTTAACTAGATATTTCAATGCAAAATGATCAGTAAAGAACTTAAAATGAGAACCTAACAAATAATGTCGAAATTTCTACAAAGCATAAATCATGGCTAAACCCTCCCTTTCTTTCATTGTGTAGTTGTGATTAGCTTGTGATAACTTCCTGCTCAGAAAATAGATAGGATGATCCATGGCTCCATCTCCTGGTTGTGCTAAGACAACTCCTAGGGAAATGCCTGAAACATCTACGTGGACATGAAATTCATTTTCCCAATTTGGGAATATCAGAATAGGTGATGTGCTGAGCTTCTCCTTTAGGGTCTCGAATGCTTTATAACATTCTGGGGTCCATTGGAACATTTTGACCTTTTTCAATAGATTTTCTAGAGGTGGAGTGATATTTGCATATCTTCTGATGAACCTGCGATAGTACCCTATGTGCCCCAGCGTGGAGTGCAACTGCTTAGAACTCGTAGGTGGCGACATGGTCATAGTAACCGAAACTTTGGTTGGGTCTACCAGTACTCCTTCTCGACATACTATGTGGCCCAACAAATTTCCATGTGGTACACAGAAGGTACACTTTATGATATTCAATGATATCTACAATTCTCTGCATCTGTCAAACATCAAACCTAACAATGCTACATGTTCCTTGAGTAGACTGTATATCGTCCAATCATCCATATAAACTTCTATAAACTTGTGAATAAATTCTATGAAAGCTGATTTTACAATCTTGGAGAAAACTGTAGGGGCGTTCTTTAATCCAAATGGCATCACATTTTATGCAACCCCCCCCCCATTCTGTTATGAATGTGGTATTCTTTTTGTCCTCTTCATCAATCCTTACTTGGTGGTACCCTGAAAATACATCTGTAAATGAGTACGATTCTTTCCCCGCAACCTATTCTAGAACCTCATGAGTAAAAGGTGCTGGAAAAGGGTCATGCACAGATGTAGAGTTAAGGCTTCTATTGTCTACACAGAACCTGATATCCTTTGTGACTTTCTTGCTCTGGATGACTATTGGGATGACCCATTTTGCTTCTTCCATTGCAAAAATAAGTCCAGCTTCTAACATCTTGTCTATCTCCTTCTTAACCTTCTCTTTTACTCTAGGGTTAAGGCGGTATGGTATATGCCTCACAGAATTTGATCCTGGTTTTAATTCAATTTTCATTTCTCCCATAACTCCTTTGATCCCTTTTAACTCTAAAAAGGTCTTTGGGAACAAATCCTCATATTCCCACAACAAAATCTGTATTTCTTGACTAGTTTGCTCATCCTAGTAATTTCCCAGCTATCTTAGGTTGCTATGTGGTCCTTATATTGAATTTACAAAACCTTAATGGGTGATTATAAGAACAATCAGTCTGACTGGGTATGATGTTCTGGATTTCTTTGTTCCCTTCTATCTCCTTAATGGCTAGGTTTCTCAATTCCTCTAAATCATCTGGGCTTTCTGAGTCCCTGCCAATCTTATAACATTCTATATGATTTTTTTCTAAGGTTAGGTGAATATTAGTCTGAATTTCTTGGCTATTTTTTGCACATACCACTAGGTTTGATTTATGATTACTATTGTCTGTAAGAAGAAATTATTTAATTCTTTGCAGGACTAATTCAAGCTCAGGGTACTTACTTGCAAAGGAGAAGTCCTTGCAAAAGTGATCTGCCAACGTTTGCCAGTCGCTATTTTGTCTTCTGGTTTCTTCATGTATGAACCAAGATTTCGGGATTGGACCGAGTGAGTGGGGAAATACCTGAACCCAGAAGCCAGAGGGAATTTCTGCAACTTGCCACTATGTCACACACTGTTCAATATGTGCTCTAGGATCATATTCTCTGTTGAATAGTTGCACAACTTGGAAATCCGTCTGCATCTCTGATTCCAACTACTCTTTATACTGAAACCTATACTTGATATCTTGCTTCACATCATCCCAATTTCTGAGTAAGTCTTTGTGATTGGCCCACCATCTAGCAGGGGTATCCTGGAGGGCTAAATCTAGTATTGAGATCCTTTTACCCTCCGCTACCTTTTCTTCCATGTTGAGCATAAAACTATCAGGTCCTGAGGTGATATCATATACTGGGTGTTCTCTAACCTCGGTCCTAACCCATCTAGTTGCCCTGACAATTGCACATCTCCTTGAGAATATTTCATATGAGCCTTGCTACCAACTGTCAAATGCCAGTTCTGAATCTTTGTCCACTGACTGTATACTTCTCCAACTTACCGATCCATCAACAATAGGTTTTATGTAATATTCTCTTGTTCCTGCTGTTACAGTGTACAACTGATCAAAGTCTTCTCCCTCCATATTTTTGTCCATTGGCTTTGTATATTTGAGGCCTACATATGGATCCAAGGGTTGAACTACCTTGATTCCATCTGCCTCAAATGTCATGGTGTCTTTCTTTAGGTCAATCATTTCATAGTTTTCATAGGCCCAATCATTCCCAAGTAGTGCAAGGTAAGGTTCCTTATCCCCCATGATATGAATCACCTCAAAGTCAGCTATAGTCTTCACTCCCACAACATCTATTTCCACACTCTCCAGTCTTCCTATTGGGAAAATACAATATTGGTTGGCCATTCTTAGCTGGATTGGGGAATATGGAAACTCAGGTTTTCCTAAGGCTTCCCAAAGTCTTTTTAGGCAAAATGTTCACATCAGATCCTAGATCCAACATGACATCCTTAATCTCAAACTCGTATAGCTGAGATACTAGTGTGAACTCTCTTCCAGTTCGTACTTTTCTTCTCTACACTCTCTGAGTACTCTTCTTAGGAATATTAGTCCTTATTATTGCTTCTGTGGGTTCCTCATTCCCTAAAACTAGGTATAGTGCATTGCACAACTTTTCTGTTAATTGGTCATTCTCGAGAATATCAGAGAATAATTGAAACGAAAGGTCAACTACATTTTGAGGTTGCTCAGGTTGTCTCGGTGTGACTACAGGGTTTCTGGGTGCAGGGGGTGAAGCAGGGACTTGCTCAATCTTAGGGTAAACAATAGGTTGTGGGGGTTTCTCTTGCATATCGAGGCTAGGGATATTTTGAAATAATTTTATGAAATTTTTAGAGAACAACTTATGTTTTAGAGGGTCATACCTGTCTTCTTTAGGGGTTTCTTTCTAGATCCGAGGTAAATTATCAACATCATCTCATATCTTTTCTCCTCCTCGAGTGATGATATTGAGGTTGGGAAATTGTCCTTTGATAAATATCTTGATTTCCGAACTGATGAGGTTATTTCCTCGTTGACGTACCCGATCTTCCCATTTTGCAATCAGTTCAGGGCAATCTTTAGTTGCGTGCCCATTGGTTCTGTAGTGAAAGAACCATGGTTGCCTTGGATGAGGATAGTCTCTCGCCATATGGCCTTTCTCATCACAGTTGTAACATCTTCTTTTCCCTCTTCCCCTGGTTCTTCCTCCCTTGAAGTCTCCTTTGGCTCTACCTCGTCGACCTCTTCCTGGTCCTTGAGGGTTCTCATTCACCCTGAATGATTTTCGGTCCAACCTGTTTGCAAGTGCATCCAACACTCTACATTGATTGGTGGTGTGTGTGGTAGATGCGAAAAACTCACAGTGTACAGTATTTGGTACTGTCAAATACTTCTGAATAATGCGGCACTGTCTCGACCCATGCTCGTGGATTCGACAAATCTCGATATACTCAACTATTGGTGCTTCTTGGCTCCTTGGAAAAGCATGATATGGAGTGGGGTTATGGAATGGTAAATTCGTAGATACTTGCACGAATCCTTCCATGGGTCTTGGTGGGGGTCCCATCGGATTCTGAGGAGGTCCCATTCCCCTCATTCGTGGACATTCGTTCACCAGATGTCCTTTTGTATAAAATCCAGTACACTAGACCTACGGTTGTCCTGGTATAGGTATCGTCATTTCTTGAATATTTTCTGTAAGAGTTGATATTTTCCCTTGTAGCTGCACCAACTTTGCATCTACTGGGGGTCTGGTCACTTTCAGGCTCCCAAGATATCCAAACATGGCTTCAATATTCATTGATTGTTCCAAGGCATCTGTCAAAGTGGCCATCCCTTATTGCGTTAACAAAATCTGTGTCAGAGGTAACAATCCATGAATATAACATTCCCTTTGATTTTCCTCATGGATTGGATGCGCTAACCTCCCTATAGCATCTTTAAACTTCTGGTTGTATTCCCAGGTTTATTCACCTTCCCGTTGTTGAATCTCATGCAAATCAGACAAAGCTTGTTGTTCTGACTGAGGTATCTTAAACTCTTCTATGAACCTTGTCTGTACTTGGCCAAGTGTGAACACTTGACCTTGCATTCCTAACACTCCTGGATCAATAATATTCATGTGCCATTTGAGAGCGTGACCTCTGAAGGTATTATGGAACTCAACCAACTTATTCGCATTCAGAGTCCCTCTATATCTCCAGATTGCTTCGCACAAGAACCAGTGTTGCTCCACATATTCATCTCCCTTACCCCATAATTATGGGTATTGAGAAATTGAACCTCTTGCATGACCAACGATTGTTGATATTGCTGCTCCTATCAAAATGAAACCTAATGGTCCTTCTTGCGATCTACTAGGGGATCCAAATATCCTCCCTATACTCGCACTCAGTGGTTGTGATTGACTAACTAATTGTACTGGAACAAAATTATCATAAGACGGTAGTATCGAACTTACCACTTGTATAGAAGACACTTGGGGTATGGGCGATTCGGGGCTGGCGCCATTGGCTTCGGGGAGAGTTTCTTTGATCTGGGGGGTCTCGTTCTCTTCCTATGGAGCGGTCTATTCAACTATATTCCCGATATTTCCTGGCATCGGGGATGAATATTCTCTTTCCTCTTCAACATCCATGCCAGATTCCTTCTCTCTTTCTTCTACACCTTATCCTTCTTGTCCACCCTCCTGGGGATATCTTTCTCTCTGGGATTCTCTCTCACTTAATCTTTGACTAGCCAGTCTTTCCTGTCTTCTCATCTTCCACAAATCTTCCATTTGTCTTTCCTCTACTTTTCCTGGTTTGACTTCTTTCCACAACTTCTTGGAATGTTTTGCTACTTTCTTTATCTTACCACACCACCACTTCTCCACTATGGTGGATCTTTTCAAGGCTCGCTCGTCTCTTGAGTCCATTTCTTACTGTTTAACCCATTTGTCAAAGAACCCCCTCCCCTCTCTTAGGCCATGAATCCACCCCAAACACTCCCTACCCCAAGTGAGGGTGTTTATGCTGCCATCTCAGTCGGGGACATAGTCAACATCCCCTCTTCCATCAAGAAAAAATTAATCCACAGGGGGATTTCTCTCAATAGTATTCCCCTTGCGTCTTTCTTGAAATCCGCCTCTTCTTGTGAAAAATATTGATGATTCTCAGCTGTAAACTCAATATTGTATCCTTCTGATGTGGTATTGACCCAAAAATCAATCGCTCGTGTGACCGGACGATCCAACCAATGAAGTGCTGCAATATTTTATGTATCCCATGTGTAGGTCCTCTTGAATCATTCTTGGAACTCCAGAGCTTCTTGGAGCCTATCTATCCAGTGGAAAAGTTCTTCCGGGAACTTAACCCAGAATATCTCGTACTGGTCGCTCGATCTTTCTGAGTAAAAGACTACCTCCCATCTTTCACATATTTTCCCCTTAGCTCTGCTTATTTCCATATGAAGGCATCACAGTTTCTCTCCCACCATTGGTCAATATTAGATCTGTGAATCTTCAGAAGCATCCTCCCTACATGTTCCCTTTTAACGCGGGTCCTGACAATAAAACCATTTTGTTGGCGCAAGATTGATCAAACCAGGGTCCTTCTCAGGTTACAAACAAAAGGTACCGTGTAGTCTAGAGCACTGACATTTTCATCTCCTCTGAAGAGAAGAAGTATCACCTAAAGCACGACTAAGACAAAAGGATGGGGAAGGAAAAGGAGAATACTTAGGTGGGTTCACAGAACCCTCAAGATTCATCAGGATCTTGCGCAAGACATCTAACTCCAGAGCATACTGGAACTCATACGCTTAGGAACTAAAACTACTTAGGTTGCGAAAAGCATTCATGTACAGAAACATCATGTGGAAATTATGAAACATAAAGAAGTATTGTAAAGACACAATGCATAAGTATAAACAAAGAATGACACAACATATTTTGAAAGTTTGGATCCTTCTTCATATATTATCTTCAGAGCTTTCTCAGTTACAACCTCATAGATACAAAGTAGTTCTTTGTTACAGATTCTTGGATTTGGACCCATGTGGCAGAGCTCTAATTCCCAAAAATGGTGTACATATTACATTACAAAACTCAAAACCTAACTTCTCAAAAATAGATAAAAAGAAGAAGACAACAACCCTTTACAATCACGATCCAAGCTAACAACAAGGGGAGAACCCAACAACAGTCGTGTTCATCCCATATATATAAGTTAAGTAGGGTCTTCTAGCTTTTTCTTGCAAGCTTTCTTGTTCTGTTGCAACTGCTTTTGCTTTGCTAGCATTGAACTGCCCTGTTCACAAATGATTTATGTTACTTCTCCTTGCTCTGCTGTCCAACTTCTTATGTATCTTGTGCAACTCGTACTAGGCCAAAAATGGGATTGTAGTCCTTCTTGTGAAACTTCTTGTCCAAAAACAGAGGGCCCAACAGTGAGCAACAAGAGGTGTATTTTCATCCTCATTATCATCATCTCAAGAAGAGGAAACTAGAATATGAACAAAAGATGGCACAAATGTATAATATGACCACAGTGTTGACGATTAAAATCGCAACGAGGGCTTTTCCCGCAAAGCATTGCTAGAGGCTATTATTATAAGATAACAATATATATGATACTAGTAGGTGGGACCCTCTTGTAGATTGGGAGATCAGATCTGGTTCTTATTTCATGTTTATGCTGCTATTCGACATCGCCTACAGGGTTCTACATGATTGATGAAATCTTGATTTTATTGGCGATGGATAAGTCATATTATGTGTTGGTTTTGATTACGACAAATGAATGATGGATAAGGCATATTGTGTGTTGTTTCGATTGATCTAGGCTCTAATTTCATGTTACGATGGCCTATGTTAACCATTGTTATCCTTGCTATCCATTCTTGGATTCATTACTATGACACCTGCACAAGAGACATGTTAGTAACATCATATAAGAAGAAGTTGAAAAGAAATAAAAGCAATATAAACAAAATGCAAAAGGAAGAGATTAAACTATGCTAATATTCTACTCTATATGCATTGAAATTAAAATATCGTTGTTAGTCCTAGCTAACAAGTTAATAGCTATGCGATTTATGGAGTTATATGAAACATGGTTGATATGTGTTATGGTATAGTTGTCAATGGTTAAATGTGATATGGGTGGCGTGTTTGACAAGTGATGGGTGTTAAGTTCGATGCATAGATTTATTAAATGGATTAATGGAAGGATGGATGCCATGTACTAAGGAATTGAATGAGTGGGGGTGGATGCGATGTGCATTTACTGCACGTCACTCATCCTCCTTCCACTGTCCATCACCCTATCTTGGAAATTGTTCAACTGTGCTTTGCTGTGGTTAGGCTCCGAATTTCAAGCAGAGGAAGAACCACTCGGCTAAGTTCATGTTTTTAAGGTTCCCTTGGTTACAGGTACGTCTTTTTTCCATCCATGAATCTTCTATGGTTATGAAATAGATATTGGCTTGGGATGTATGGGTCTGTGCTTTCCTTAAGACTGACAACTATGTAAATTTGTGATATTTTTCTGGAATAGATGGTAGGTATGGTTTTTAATTGCAGTAATGTTTGAAGTCATAGTTTTATGGATCATTTTGAGTGTTAGAAGCCATTAAGGCTCTTTGTCATCCTTGTCGGTCTTAGTTGAAGGGTTTTTCTTCGGTCCATATGGGCTGGCTGTCTCCACGCTTTATTTTCACCATACCCAGTCATTCGTTGTTATGGGGTTTACTGGGTTTGAAACACTTGTGTCACTGCGTATCATTTCACTTGGGTCTGGGTTCGTTCATGTTGCTGATGTTTGCGCAGTAGGTTACGATGGAGGTTATGCCAAAGGGCTTGCTTATGGTTGATTGCTACTTCTCGGCTTTGTTTTATCTCAAAATTCTTGGGTTGATCAAGAAAACCATGAGGGTTATACCCTGGGTGTTCTAAGTGTTGTTACAGGACTGAAGTGAAGCCTTGATCCTCTGTTCATAGTCTCTCCTATCATGAGAGTTGTCACCCTGTCTGTGAGTTAGTAGTGGTTTACCCTGTGTGTGCACCGTTGGTCTCAGAAGTTCTCACTCGATGGTGGGCGTCGACTCCAGTCTCCCTGTGTTGATCCATAGGGAGAATCCTTGATTACTCAAAGCCTGGTTTTGATAAAGGGAACCTGTTATGTCTTGTTGGATACATGGTTGATGGTTATGAGTTAGTGGTGCATCATCGCTGGTGTTCTATTGTTGGCTCGTCTCTGTTTATTATCCTGACAATGGTTGTGTTTATTGGTATTTAGTCACTGCAATTGGTTATTATAACAGTCTAATTGATAAGATCAACATTGTTAATTGGTTGATTGGAGAAATGGGATCGAATACACAGTCATTGTCTTTTACATTGTGATTATTTAATTGTTAACCCAACATTAGTTTTAATTGATTAAGTCACATCAATGTTTTCATGCGTGATGTGTGGGTATGTGTAGCCTTTCTACAACATGTTAGGTTGAGTTAATGATTGATGTGACTGTGTGTTTTAAATTTCCAAATGGGAGTATTGAAATTGTGGTAATTATGGCATGGACATCCACTGTATATGCTATGGATATTATTGATTGCGTTGCCAGAGCTGGTCACGGGTTTAAAAAAAACAAAACAATATGGTTTTGTTGCAATTTGATCAATTCATGAGATGAGATCGAGTTTACTGTTGCTACCTCATTATATTGATTGATAGCCCAACATTGTGGATGTTTATATTTAGAGTAGTTGGACCTGTACAATCACAAAAATACTCTGCGTTTTGTCGAATGGTCTGTGTATTCCAAGCATAGAATGAGTTGAAATGGCGATTGTTGTCTGTGTGTTTAAATGGCAAGTCAATATCTTTGCAATTAAAATATGGATGGTTGTATTTGGCTGTTCATTATATGCATTGGTGAATATCATGCATTATAGCAGAGATAAACATAGGTTCTAGGACAATATAACCTCATTACAGTTTATTTATTGAATGAATTAAAGGACAAAATCAAGCATAACTTTTGAGTCTGTATTTGATGATTGAAATAATTCGTGGGCAGTGGTTGATGAGTTGACGCTGAACAGAGTGGAAATAAGTGACTGTGTATTCATTTGGAAATTGTTTAATAATATTAAATGAATAATGAGAAGAAACAAAACTCTTCCACAGGTTGTTGTGGAATGCATGTTGTCTTGTTTGGTGACACTGTGCTGAAAATATGATTACAAACAGTGAACAAGTCAATGCATAAAATTAATTGAATTATGCACAATAGTTTTCATTTGATCACAGTGATTATTTGGTTGGTGTTACTTCCTTTTAAAGAATGGTTTTATGGATTACTTAATTAATTTTATGAACAATATTTGCTCTCTTTCCCTACCATTATTTCACTTTTTGCTAATTACAACCCCATCGCCTTCCCACATTCATTTTTCACTCCCTATTCTAAAATTTAACTACAGTCAAGAAGAATTCTGTATTGAAGTAGTTTGAAGTCGCAATTTCTTGGTTGGATCACAGTGATATTTTCTTGGTTTGCATTACACTTGTTTGTTTGTTTTGTTTGAGCAGTAACCGTGTTTCTTTCCCCCCTCATTTTATCATGTTTATCTCAATAAAAACCCCTCGCATATCCCAAGACCTTTTGCTCATCCCCTGCTCATTGACAACATTTAAAAAAATTATATGGATTGGATTGCATGAGTCTGATATGTTGTTGAGCCAAAGTCTATTTCATATTTTTAAGGAGTTGTCATGTATTGTTGTAAATGAACTATTTTCTAATCAATCATGCATGTAGGAATGAGCTTCTTCAACCGAGGTATCCATGGCAGAGGCAACCAAGGGAGAGGTAATTGGAACAGAGGCCCAAGAAGGCCAAGATTCTCCATACACTTTGACGCTGACTCACAAGAGTTAGGCCAGTTGTTTCAGGCTGGATTTTTCAATTGGATTGGGAAAGGAGTGGTCCAACCTAGGCCTGAAAGGCCTACCTTCCAAGCTCCAAAATCCCCTAGTATTCCTATGCCCCCTCATGTCTCATTACAACTCGAGGTTCCCAAAAACAACGGATAGAAAGAGATTGTCCACCCGACAGTCTCCCAACATCGTGGCTCGCCCAATTTTTCCTTACCTGCTCCCCTGTTTATTAACGATATTGTCCAAGATGCAACTGTCCAAACACCAGTTTAGTCCTCTCATGCTATCAAAAGGTTGAAAACCGAGGCCCACCATGCCCCCAACAAAGGAAAAGCCACTGCTGCCCCTTGCTCACCCTCCAATGGATCTGATAAATCCGTGTCTACTCAGATGCATTTGAGGGATGATTGTTCTCATGTGATCAATGAAATTAGGCCTAAAGGCTCAACGCAACCAAAGGAAAATTCAGAAAAATCGAAGGGTGACAACAACAATCAAGGAAAAATTGCATCTCAGAGTGGGAAATATGGTTTTTGAGTTTTTATTTTATTTATTATTGATGACAGTTGAATTCAGAAGTTTTGGACAACATGTTTTCTTTGGATATATGAGTAATATATTTTTTGAAAATAATTTCAAATATCAATAAGATAAATTGTCAAATGTGAATTTGATGAGTCGCAAGGAAGGGTGTTTTTCTTAATTAACTAGTTATGTTATGATTGTTAAGAGCTAAAGGGAGTCACAAGGGGTCCCACCTACTAGTTATTATTTATTTAAAAACCTTATTATGATTTATTACTTTTTCCCCCTAACTAAAAAGTTGGTTGAGTTTTTAGTTAACTTAACTAATGAGGTAGTTCAACTACTTCAACCAATTGTAATTTTCTTAAAGGTAAAAGGAAAGGGAGGAACAAAGGGAGGATAGAAGGAGAAGCATACAAAGGTTTTCTCTTTGAGTATATGTTGAGATAGTTCAATTTTCATTCATTCCTTAATTTATCACAAGCCTAATTCTTTTTTATGATAGTAGGGTCTTATTGTAGACAACAAGATTCAGGGATGAATTACATCATCCAGACACTTGTTTTTCAGAGGTGTTGATCTATCTTTGATAGTCTGTGTAGAATTGTCTGTTTGTGAATTAGTTTTCATGACTGACAAAGGCTATTGTGTAGAGTTGAGTGGGCATAAATCTATGGCAAGCTGATCCATATTTTAGAGTTCATTTTTATTTTATTTTCTGTCAGAGGTCCTTTTGTATGTTCCATCGAGGATGTCTAAGTTTGACTTTGGTCCAAAACTTCTTTACGAAATTTTGTAAAGAGAATGAATCTTTGGTGAATTGGAATGAAATAAAGGATTGCTTTATGTCTCATCTGTCTTGATTATCATCTTGGTGTATTTCTTATGTCTGTACATTTATTTCAACAACTGTTATATTCATAAAATCATATAAATAATGAATTTTCCAGCAAGCTTTTATTTATAAAAAGACTAGCCTAAGCACTTGTAATCAATACTTGTGAGTTAGGATATTAATTTTGATATCTATAAACATAGGGTGACATTCCCTTCTATTTTTCATTATCCAAGCAGAATCTGGAAATGCTTGAGTAAGATCATTCACATCTTTTCCTCAACATTTATTTGGCGACTCCACTGGGGAGATCTTCAATATATCTTTGGTTAATTTTTACACTCGATTTTCATCAATACATCTTTTTTTCTGATATTGATTCTTTGACTGTTTTATTTCTTAATGACTGTACCTGTTACGAGGCAACCCAATATTGATCCCGGTATTCAAGATCAGATCAAGATTTCTTTGAACTTGTTTAACACCATTTTAGACACTGCCAATACCTGTCCTGAGATTAATCGTTCATGGGCAACAATTGAATGAGATATTAGTGCCCAAGAACATTGGGAAGCTAGACATAGAAAACCTAGAAATCAGTAGTAACCTTCTTATTTCTTCAGTTTTGGCCTTTATTTCATGTCCTTAGACTCTTGTGTTTCTAGAAGAAGAAGAGGTTTATCACCTGAAATTAATCCTATTACTGAAATAGGAAGAAGGAACGTTGTGTTATCTACCCAAAAAAGTGCTCTAAGGAGAAATTTGTTTGATTCATCCAATTCATCTTTCTTTCCCTCATCTATCATCCACAATATGGCATATAGTGGTGGTTCTGGTGGCACTGGAAGTGCTTCCTCATCTCAGTATTCATATTCATCAGTGATTGATAGCTTGTATAGCCATCATATCCCTGTCCAATCTACCAAAACCCCCACCAAAGTCATTAAAAAGTATGGGATTTTTTCAGTTTGAAGAAGATGCCACAACCACACCTTGACATCTGTACTCTCCTCTTAACCTAGCACCTGCTACTCATCCACTTCCTAAATTCAAAGAACATATTCCTAGGTTTTCAGGAAATAACATTGTCACTACGAACGAGCACTTGGTGGCATTTTCTAATGCTTTTCACAACATAGGAGCTAATGACAATGATACTTGCATGCACTTATTCATTAATTCCTTGGAAGGAAAGGTTGAAGACGATTTCTTTGACCTTCCTACGAAGATTTTTACTACTTGGGAGGATTTAATCTATTGGTTCAGGTACACTTATGGGCATTCTAAAAGCCCAGCCAAGAAGTTACGAGAATATAATAACGTCACCTATAAGGATGGTGAGACCATAAAATCTTTCAACTTGCGTTTCACTAAGCTATACAATCAGATCCCTGAACTCATTCGAACTCAGAACCAAGCCACTTTCATGCATTACTAGAATGCATTACCTTCCCCCTATCATCATAGGCTTGAGGAAAAATCCATTGATAATATTGGTTCCACTTTTCATACTTGTTCAGAGTATGCAGAACAACTTGAAAGAATAGGTCTTCCCCAGGGAGAATCAGTTAAACAAACATACATGTCTGCACTCTTATATCTAGTACGAGATATGAACAATTGTATGATAGTGTATGAGTGAAAGGGGATTGTATCCCCTCTCACCCCTGGAGCTTCATCCTCTTCTGTACCCCCCTTTAGAAGTCCAATTAAGAATAATTTTCAGCCTAAAGTTATCTTTCCTTGAAGTTGGTGTAAATTTTGCGAAGAACACCACGAGGAAGACATAGTGAAGTAAGGAAGAGTGCCAGAGATAAGATCTTTGGTAAAATACCAAAAAATACTATTGTTGTCTTAGATTTTAGAGAGCCAGAAGATGTCATGATCATCAATACTAGGAACAAAGCTTATGCTCCCAAGGGAAAATTTGATCCTCCCCGCAATTATTCTAGCTCGAGCTCATCCTCACCCGCTGCTACTATTCAGGTTCCTAAGGTTCTTGATAGTCAAGGAACAACTTCCCCTCTCCCCTTTTCCAAGTATAATATCTTGAATCAGTTGGCCAACATCAAAGCAGATGCATCTGAAACAATTCATGGAAGGGAAAACTTCTGTTGTAGCCAATCTTTCTGAAGAGGTAAACAAAGAGGATTTGTCTATAAATAAAGTAGGTGTACATAAATTTAGATACCCTATAAAAAAATCCCCCTTTTTAAATTTTCGTAAAGATTATGGATAAGATCGCCCAATGTTTCCTCATTGATGGCGGTTCGGGTCGAAGTGTGATGTTGAAGATTATTATGGAAGAGCTAGGATTATCTTCTACAAATGAAAACGCCAGAAGCATGCTATCCTATAATAGTCTACAACAAACGACCATAGGTGATATTAAAGATGTAACCTTAGTTTTATGCGCACACCCTGAAATAAGGACAACCCTTAATATTCAGGTAATCGATATTCCTATAAGCAATTACTCAGTTATCTTGGGAAGATATTGGGAAGCCTTAACA
>ML866428.1:5766-16799 GCA_009831015.1 Picea engelmannii | reverse complement strand
CATGGATTCAATCTCAAAGAAAATATCTCCTCTTTTTTCATAGGGCTTTTTCATGGGTGCGAGAGGTACCCTAGTGGGAGGAAAACATAATTTGAATTTTCTTGAGGTCTAGGCAACAAAACTAACAATGAGGTTGAATTCTATGCAACATATATGAGTCTCAAACTCACATTAGCTAGCCCATATCGACTCGGAGACTCAGAAATTGTCATTAAAAGCCTTCAATCGCAAGTCTCTTCATCTCCCTCCCCTTTCCTCTGGCACTCTCGACAAATTCTAGTGGAAAGTAAGAAATTCAGGAATGTTTCATTCTTCCATATCCTTTGTTCTCACAACTCAAAGGCTGACAAACTAGCCAATGTATGTTAAGGCTCAATGGCCAAAATCAAGTTCACCCCCTCCCTTAATATCACGTTGCTTGGGACCCAGATGTCAAAGGGTGGCTAATTAATTTCTCTCGTCTGGTCAGACTGGAAGACTTATAGAAGGAGAAACAGAGAGACTTGAATTAAATAATAAAAATAAGCTTTTATGATTTAATTCATATAAATTAAATTTTAAATATTTTTACATTATTTTATCATTTAAATCATTATTATATTATTACTATTATAAAAATGTTATTATTAATGTTAATTTTAATAAAACAAAATACAACTTATTTTTTTATCAATTCATAATCATATTATTAAAAAAATTTACAAATTTCAATTTTTATATCATCACATTGTTATATACTATTATGTTATTATTAGTCTCTTATAGTAATGAGTTCATCATTGACTAGTTATTACTTTAGTTTGACTTTTAAATGTTTAAATTTTTTCCAAACTTTAATATAATAGTTTGTATTTTTTCAATTAAATAATAAAATTAATATTATTTATCTATATTACTATTGGATATAAAATTGATAGTCTTATTGCACAGTCTATCAACATTTAATGCATTAGTTTTCCATACTCTATGTGGATTTTAAATTTGTGTCAATCCATGTTCTGTCAAGCGATACATTCAAACTCCAAATAAGACTGCAGATTTTTTTCATCATTTAATGCATGATTAGTATTTAATGCACAATAGTGGTTTTCTATACCCAATGCATGATTAGTATTTAATGCATGATTGGATAGTGGTTTTCTATACCCAATGACAGGTTTTAATTCGGATTTCTATTAGTATTTAATAGTGGTTTTCAATACCCAACTAAAAGCACTAGTACATCTAGTCTCGCAAGCACCAGGACTTTGCGATGTGAAACCTTGTGGTTTTCAATACCCAACTAATTATTTTATCCTTCAAAAAATTTACTTTGCGATGTGAAACCTTGTGGTTTTCAATACACAATTATTTTATCCTTCAAAAAATTTACTTAAAAAATTACAATTATTTAGATGTATTATCCTAAATCTTATGTTGATATCATCACATCATCTTATTCTTAAAAAAAAAATGATCACATTTAAAAACTTATAAATATTGTCAAAACATCATATTATTATTATATTATCACATTTAAAAACTTATAAATATTCAAAACATATTATTATTATTATTATTATTATTACACATTGAAAAAATAATTAAACATTATTTTTGAATCATCATTCAAAAAAACTAACTATCAATATATTTTCTTGATCATCACATCACTTTATGGTTGAAAAAACATTGCATGATTATTATTACATATTATTATATCATTCATAAATATTACCATAAACTTTGTTTGTAAATCATAAATTATTTTATCATTCAAAAAATTTATCATATCATTCAAAAGCACATTACTATAAATTTATTTTTTATATCATATCACCATAACATTCAAAAACATTGCATTATTATTATTACTACCATGATTAAAATATGTTACCATAAACTTCATTTTTAAATCATTAAGTTATCCTATCATTCATCACATTGTTATATCATTGAAAAATGTCATTACAAATTTTATATTTAAATCATCACATCATATTATCATTTAAAAAAAAAGGAGACCAAATCATTTTAAAAGCCTATTACAAACTTAATATTCATCATATTATCAAAAAATTTACTTACTTTATCATTCAAAAATGCATTGCAATAAATTAATTACATCATTTAGAAGAAAACTTGTTACAATTTTTTTTTGAAATCTCTCATTATTTTATGAATCAAAATTTTATCATATTATTAATAAAATCTGTCACAAATGTACTTTTAAAATCATCATATTACCAAAAACTTTGTTATAAATTAATTTTTCAAATCATCATATTACCAATCTCATTAGAAAACACATTGTTATAAGCTATATTTTTTAAATCACCACATTATCAAATTAAAAAATGTTGTAATAAAACTTAGATTTTAAACATTATACTATAGTTCAAAAAAATGGTTGTGAATTTATATATCATCACACTATCAAATTAAAAAAATGTCATAATAAAACTTAGATTTTAAACATTACCCTATAATTAAAAAATATTGCATTAAATTTATCATATTATAATATCATTCAAAAATAGCTATTAAAATTCACCACTTTGTTTTATCATTTATAAAAACTTGTAATAAATTTATTTTTAAATCATCATATTACCTATATATATATATATATATATATATATATATATATTAAATCAACATATTGCCAAGTCATTAAAAAAATATAATTATAAATTATATTTTTGAAAATCTTACCATAACATAAAAAAATATAAGTTAATTTTAAATCATAAACTTTAATTATTATCATTAATATGAAAATTAATTTATTAAGATTATGTAAAACCACATAAATAAATGAATATGAAAAATAACTAATAAAAATTATAATATAATACAAAAAGTGCTATGAGCTTAATTGAAGATAATAAACTTAATTGAAGAAAATGCACAGAAACAAAGAAACACCACCACAAACTTAAATTATTATCATTAATATTAAAATTAACTTATTAAGATTATATGAAACCACATAAATTAATATTGTTAATGTGAAAAATAACTAATAAAAATTAATATAAAATCATATAAATTAATATTATTAATGTGAAAAATAACTAATAAAAATTGTAATATAATACAAAGAAAGTTATGAATTTAATTGAAAAAAAAAAACACCATCACAAACTTAAATTATTATCATTAACATGAAAATCAACTTATTAAGATCATATGAAATCACATAAATTAATATTATTAATATAAAAAATAATTAATTAAAATTAATATAAAACCATATACATTAATACTATTAATATTATAGATATAAAAAATAACTAATAAAAAATATAATATAACACAGAGTAATATGAACTTAATTGAAAAACAAATGCAAAAAGAAACACCTCTAGAATAGCTTTTTTTTCCAGGAAAAAATTAACGCAAATTTATATAAGGTATAAATTTTTTTACATCAACAAAACAGAGCCATGAGCTGGCCTCAGTGGTCAATTACCCTTCACCAACCCTTGGCAATTCAAAGATATTTATGCTAGAAGGTTGGCTCTCCCGCCCACTGTCCGTGTGATAAACGGTTAGTCTTCCTTCAGTTTCTGATAAGGCTCTTTTAGAGAGGGCATCAACTTCTTTATTATGCATTCTATAAATATGGTGGACGCTGAGATCTTTAATATTTTTAGCCAACTCCAAAGTTTTTTGTTTCCAGCCTTCGATATTTACTGTGTTGAGATTACAAATGTGATTTATCCAATCAATGATGACCCGCGAATCACCAAGGACTTGGAGTTGATTAATTGACCAGAAAGTTGCCAGAGTGAGGGTTGCCCACAGACCTAGCAGCTCCGCTTTAGTGTTTGTACCCGCTTCGCAGTTGATGAACCACTTGGTAACTCTCGAAGGATGAGATCTGAAAATGCCTCTGGCCCCACAGCTAAGACCATTTGAATGGGCAGCTCCATCAAAAAAAGCTACGGTGAAGCCCTGCTTTTGAGTGAACTCACAGACTTGTAATGGCAGAGACTTAATAGTGGACGGCTTCCAAGAGAAAGCCGACATGGTTCGATGCAAAACTGAGAGGATGGAGGGTGCGCGGTCTTCAAAAATCACCTTATTTCTTTCAATCCAGAGCTGCCAGCAAGCATGTGCAGCCAAAATGTCAGGAACATATTTCTCCTTAGACCACCGCAGAAAACAGTCTAGGACTGTGGCATCATCCCAATGAATGTTGAGAGAAAAATGAATGCAAATACGTTGCTAGACAACTCTTGAAAAATGGCAGTGAATGAGGATATGGTGAATATCTTCCGTAGATTGATTGCATAACTTGCAAATCCCTGGCCCTTCCCAGCCTCTCTTTCGCAGCATATCCCAGGTAAGTATTTTTTCTTTTTCTGACATCGAATCCACACTCCTTCGTCGCTGCACTGCCCTGGATGAATCTATTCTTGTTCATTCATAGCAAAGTAATAAACCCAGTCAAAGGTCAAATTACTTTTTCTTCATATGATATGTAAAGATGATTTTCAAGTGATTTTGAATATGACACACTTCAACTTCAACTCGACCAAGCTGACAGACATGATATGAAATGACATGCCTCGATTCTCACGGCTGTAGCGGATGGTTAGTCGAGTGTGGGATAAACAATATTCATACCCATTTCAATGATGAAGTTGCTATATGATTTAATAAAGGTTACATGTTTCATGCCCAGGTGTTATTTACCGATCTCTTGATAACTTGGGACAAGGGCAAGACTATTCTCACTTTAGATAGTCTTGTTTTTGAAGTGGTAAAAAGGGAGGGAAAGAGAGGTGAAAGGATTGCATGCAAGTCCTCCTGAGATCGCTTGATATGGTATCGTCCTCCCTTAACCCTTGGGAAAGATAAATGGGAAAAACTTTTGAAAAACTAAAAGAAAAGTGAATTATCAGAACATTTTTTGTAACATCAATCTAAAGAGACAAACATCTAGCTATAATGGCTCTCACACACCAAGAAAATGGTTTGCAATTTTTTATGGAGTCAACCAAGGTTTAGGCTAACTAGTTGACTAAAAGTTTTGAGCTCTATATTTGATAAAAGAGGTAAAAAGTGCCAATAAAACCTATAATAAATTTATTTATTGTAGCTAGATATATGAGGACAATAAAGAAAGGGAAAAAAATGAGTTATTAGCACCTAATTAGCCCATAAACTTGCTTCAAAGTAGACTAGAAAGAAATCCAAATGAACTAGAAATGAGCTTTGATATCTAAGTTTTAAGCTCATATATGACAATCAAAATACATTATAACAAACATTAAAGGTGTTTCTCGTGTTAAAACCAACCTAGAAAATTCAAATGTATGTTTCCCTACAATTTTTACTCAATTCTGAGACAATTTGGGGGTGTGGAAACAAATTTTCAAGTGTTGTTCCAGTACTAACAAAAATGTATTTCATACATAATATAGTCTCTTACTGATTTTTTTGGCGCAAACTAAGTGCCAATGAAAAGCCTTGTACTTGTTATTTCAATATATTTGAGGTAGCGATGGTTTTTCATAAGAAGAAGGGATCAAGCAACAAAGAATCCACTACAAAAAATCAACTTTATGATAAGTAAAGGGTCTTGTTGGTTGAAATTTGTGAGAAAAATTGAAGCAATCAATGTTTTAATAAATTTGGGTGACAGATGGATTCATGAAATATTTTATGAGTCATTAATATTGTGTCTCTACCAAATTTTACTTCACTTATTGACAAGCATGCAAGGTAGACCATTCCATTTTGAAAGTACTTTTAAGACGACAAAACACTTTTATCCTACATTGTTCAATTACCACTAAGTATGAAAAGAGTGAGTTGGAAACCTTTCAGTCAAAGTGATCAAGCGGTTGAAAGGAAAGAGTACCCCATGCACTTTGGAGAAGGAGGGAATAACCCCATCTCATCACTTGTTCTTTTGAGCTCTTAAAACCACTTTAGTGGAATAAGGATACATGTACAAAGGAAGAGGCTCAAGACTTCCTCGAGGGAGTTTAGTTGGACTTACCCAAGCATAGTAGCATTAATAATGTTGCTAAGTTATTCAATAATTGCATCTTGTATCTAAGGAAAAATAGAGTCTAATCATTCAAAGACAAAGTTCTCACTCCTTTGATACCAAGGGAATTTTATCTACAAAGGGCCCCTAATTTGGAGTTTAGGGACTTGGAGTAAGAAGTAAAACAAGCTTGGATCAAGGTAATCATTCCATTTTTTGTAATTTTATTTATTTAATATAGATCTATGTGCTTTCCCCCTCCAAGTTCTTTACTAATCATCAATGTTATGTTTATGATTTGATTTTGGTGGATTCTAGTAGTACTTGAGATATTAGATGAGATCTACTTTCATGCAATTCAATTTTGGTATTCCATAAGATTTGAGAAAGTTTTGTTGGTTGTTTGATGTTTAGGTTAGTAGGTAGAGAAAATTTCTAGGAGTTGGACCTCAAGGGTGCTTTTCCAAGGATATTATTGGACAAACTTCAAGTTGAAGGTGAGTTATTCTTTATTATTTCCCTAGCATAGTGTTTTTGTATGAATTAGATTAGGAAGAAAAACATAGTGACCTATCTTAAAATCTGTCTCTGACTATGATAAGGTCATTAAGAGGGTTTGTCTAACTGTAGATGAATTTCTCTAAAATAGAAATGACAACTTTGTTGGGTATGAACTCTGATCTCTTCCTTGGTTTGATTTTTCCTTGTTCTTTTTCATCCCTCTAAGTTGTTATAGAATCAAGATCATTTTGGTAATTTACTATTTTTAGCAGTTTTTCGGGTCCTGAAACTTCCGGAGCCGTTTTGAGGCCTTAAACGACGTTTTTTGGGAAAATGGGGAGCAACATGAGAGTTACTTTCATGTTTCCCCCAAAATGAATCTCCTCGATGATACCTTTCCAACGGGCTATCATACGCCTAAAATGAAGATCGTATGCAAAAGTTATGACCTCTGGAAGTTGATGTACTAACTTACCCAAACGAGGCTTACATGACTTTTGGCGCTTCATCTCCTAGGGTTAGGTTTTTGGATGTCTAAGGTTTTTAGCATTCCTATTTATTGTAAAAGGCCTTCAGAGCCTCATTGTAATCATCTTCTTGCGAATGAGTGCATCCATCACATCTCTTCTCAGAGATAAGCCACCACCATTCCAGCAAGCTTGTTTTCCACTGCATTTTACAGTTTCAGCTTATTTCCTTATTGAATAGAAAACCAGTTTTATTGTATCTCTGTTATTTTGTGTTAAGCACCTGTTAATAATCTGTATTCATTTCCTTCTACTCATAAAATCCGTATCATCAAGCTAAGAAAGTGGAGTAGATATCCCCTCTTCACTTGTTTGGTGGGCTTATTATAGGTATGGGCATTTTGGATTGAAGTGGCAAGTCCTTAGGGTGACACCATTTCTCTCTAGAGATTTGGGTGAAGGAATTAGTCCTTCATTCCCTACCCACACGCTTAATTATCTTGACTCACTAGTATTCCTCCTACTTGTTGATTGTGAATTGGTAGCTTTAGTGGATTTTCCTAGGGCATCTCATGGGTGACTAAAAGTGGGAACTACTTGTGGTAATTGAGGCATATGCATAATATTCATTTCATCTCCCCTAGAGGGTGTCGATATTCATGAGGGTACTTCAAAATTTGGTGACTGTTGTGAGAGTATTATCGTAATTGTCTCTCAAACCTTCGCTAACCATAGCTAGGTAATTTCATCACCCTGAAATTTTGATTTTTTGAAAGCCTCTTTGACCATCAATTTTCTTTTCTATTGAAGCTTTTAGATCTGTTAGGTTGTGCTATATGGTTAATTGTGTCTAGTTGGCCATATAATTTTGTTTTTCTTTGGTTAAAACACATATTTCACTATGACTAACCAATCTCTTTGTTGGTATTATAGACAACAAGTAATTCCTCCTGAGATAGAGGAATTGCTAGCCATTAGACAATGATAATTATCCACATTAGATGAAACTGAGATGGTAGCCTTTCAAACTCATGCATCAAATTTATAGGATTTTGAACACTTGGAGATTGAAGTTGTTGAAAAAAGTGCTCCACCAAATTTTAACCCTCATTTGACCGGTCCTTTCAACCTTTTACCCAGTTAGGTGAGTAGACCCTTTGGTGATCCTTTTTCATATTTCATAAATCCTCACGTGATTTTGGGAATTAGTGGGTCATCCAATATGGGAGGACCTATTCCCACATCTTCCAATGTGACGGAAGGAGTCACAATGACCACCTCCTTGACAATAGTTAGAGGGATAGCTTAGCCCACATATATGCCTTTGACATATGGATTTTCCACTTAGGACATGGCTTCAACCACATCACTTCCTTCCATGAATATACCGAGCTTTAGTATGCTTGATATGTCCTCACAAGTTCTCAAATCCATATTTGTTTTGGACGAGGGGTGAGGGGGTGGGGGAAGCCTTGGTTTTACCACTAGAAGTGGGTTTCTAACTATTTCTAGTATTCCCATAGGTAGCTCGGCAATAACAAATGTTGTTTTTCCATTTGGTTGGTGTTTCAATCATGGATATGGTCCTACCACTAGTGTTTCAGCAAGTGATGTAGGTAGTAATATCATTGGGGGAAGTAATATGGGGGGATTTGCAATTCGATCAGGATCACAAGGTCTGCCATATTTCTATCAAAATTAATTTACCAACACGAAATTTCGTTTCTTGGATACTTTGAACCCACCTCATTTATCTAGGTTGACAAATGACCCCATCAAACACCACCCTTTGTGGCTAACAATTCCTATGAAGCTATTGTCTCATATTTCTGAATTTGACATGAAGCCTGCATAATATCCTTCCACGCACGCCATGACTTACCACCTATGGTTTTCTTCGAAGTCATTGGTGGATGATTGCATTATCTTGTGACTTTCCCAAATGACCTTGATAGGAAGTGTCACTAAATGGTAAATTATAAGGTACTTCGTTTAGCGAATTTTAATCCTTGGCCATGGAGTTCTTGATGTAATTTCAACTCCCTATATGGTATGAGAATGGAACATAAATTTGTACGTCATTGAGTCAAAATATTTCTACACATATCTTTGATCATATTCATGAATGGAGATGGCAATGTAGGATCATAAGAGTTATAATTCCATATTGATTGTTATCATATTGGTTCATTGGGTACATATTGCCACCAATTGTCAAGGATGTATCCATGTCATGGGTAGTTAATGAGGAGAATGACATTATGAGTGCTTATCATTTAGAATTTATTTACTCTCAATTTGGCACATTGTATGATATCATTCCACATGCTCCCAAGTCATCAACAAATCCAATAAAATCTACTCCATGTCCCATGTTTCTATTGGCCAGTTGACTAGATAGATGATTCAAATGTCCATCTCTACAAATCCCCCCACAACTATTCCAACACCTCAAAATACTATATTCCATTCTTAGAACTCCGACATTAATTTTGTGCAATGCACTAATTTGAAGAATGCTCAACAACCTAGGGGTAAGAAGAAGAAGAAGAAGATTTCTTATCCTAGGAAAGGGACCGATCAAAATCAAAATGTCAATGCAGAAGGTACGAAGGAGAAGAATAAATTGAATTTTACTTGCAATATTTTCAATGGAGACCATCTCAACCATCGATGTCCTCAAATGGAAGATATTCAATGCTATTTATCTTAGAAGGGAACTCCAAAAAAATCCACTACTCTAATGAATCCATTATCACCATAGCATCACACATAGCATCAACAAATGGTTGTGTCAAACCTTTCACCTCTATAAGGGGGCACATATTTTAACCCATAGAAAGGGGGAAATACCTCAAATGCAAATGTTTACATGTGTGATCAAATGATTAATCTGCAAAATCAAGCTCACAATTTTAATTATCTCGAGAGAAGTCCTTCATATAAGGATCAATATTCATCTCAGCATAGTGTCCCTTCTAGATAGATAAGCCATCATTTTATATAATTCTTCACCCACCTAAAGGTGTTCTATGAGGGTTGGCACATAATCCTAATGCACAAGCTACCCATAATTACAGTGTTGTGGAATATTTTTCCCAAGCACCATGTTCCATGTCTACCCTAGAAGTCCTTCAAAGATGCCTCATGCAGAGGAAATCATTGTTTTATTCTATAGGTAGATGATATCCCTTGGATACTCACTTAATTAATTTTAACATCGACTAGAGTAAGCCTAGGTTCCCCCACCAAATCGCTTTTCAAATTCAAGTGATTTTGTGTGAGAAAAATATCTTTGAAACTATTTTCAATGAAGGAGCCTCAACTTGCATCATGTCATTATCATGTTGGAGATATTTAGGTTCTCTAGAGCTCATTTAATCAAGAACCTTATTAAAATAATTTGATGGTTATGTGTTTAAGCCTCACAAAATCATCTACACCTTTCGTATGGAGTTAGGTGGAAAGAGTATTTTGATTGAAGTAAACGTAGTCGACACCCTACTAGATTATAATCATTTTTTAGGGTATAGTTGGTTCTTCATGATGAAAGTTGTAGTGTCCTCAATCTTTAGGGTCCTCTGTTTTCCTCATGAAGGGAAACTAGTTAGTATTGATCAATTGTCCTATTCTACACTTGATTCTAGGAATAATGTTGGTATGAACATTCTATTCGTCAGTAGTTCCATGAGTGTTTATGATAGCATTGGTGTTGTCATGTTCAAGGATTCATCATTGATGGGTACATTTACCCTACCTCCACCATTCAATTCTTCTCACACATTTTCTATATGTATGATTTGTTTGGGTGCTATTGAATCATAGGGTAGTTCCTTGGCTTCTAAATCAATTTTGTCTGACGTGTTAGCCATTCAATAAGATCCTTGGGTAGTACCTAATCCTTCATAAATAGAGTCATTTGGAGAAAGTATGTCATTGAGTGTGGTAGAGATTTCCTATCAAGTGATCTAGTCAGATTTAGCTGACCTTGATTAGAATCTCCAACAGGATGTGGAATATGGTCAATACACTTTACTCATTTGGAATATCAACCCACCCAATTCATGTGACTCCTTGGA